>CM041815.1:34341067-34448831 GCA_023376895.1 Aspiorhynchus laticeps
ATTCAGTTTTTGCAATTAGTTAGAATATTAAGTTATACATATTCTAACATAAATAAAGGTCACTTCAGCTTTAGAAAAGCATATTATGTAATTACAATTATTACACAATTAATTGGTAACACTTTACAATAAGGTTCATTAGTTAACATGACTGCACTGTATTTTATGTATAATCAATTCATTTTAAATACATTTTTATATAATTTCCTTGTTTTTATTGTTGTGGTTATTATTTTTAATGTCTATTTCACTTCCTTTTATGTAAAGCACTTTTGTGTTTTTGAATTTTTTTTGTGTATGAAATATGCTATATAAATAAACTTGCCTTGCCTAACATGAATTAAAAATGAACAATACTTCTATAGCATTTGTTAATCTTAATGTTAATTTCAGCATTTACTAATGCATTATTAAAATCACAAGTTGTTTTTTTAACATTGATAAATGCATTCTGAACTAACATGAACAACTGTATTTTTATTAACCGACATTAACAAAGATTAATACTTAAATGTAATAAATGTATTGTCAATGTTAATAAATACATTAACTAATGTTAACAAATGATACCTTATTGTAATGTTACCAATTCATTATAAAAATAGATGTATTTGGCACACAAAATGAGACGACAGACAGAGACACTCTCTCACCATTTAATTAGCTACATGAAAAAGTAACTGAATGACACATTTTGCCTAACATCTCCTTTTGTAAGTCATATAGATAAGAAACAAAATAAAGGTAAGTGATAAGATGCTTTGGATAAACTATTTTATTCACAACATAATGTCTTAAAATACCTTATAGGGTTATGATAATCAAAACAGCCCTGAGCTAGATCAAGCTTTGATCTCTGCAAACCAAACTGTCACTTTAATGAATTTTTTTTTTTTTTCCCACTAATAAAAATATTTTATCATTAGCTAGCTCACACTGGAGAGCTGCTTTATAACAGAAAATCAAGTTGTAATTCTAACTGAAAGCGACACTGACTTTCATGTTTAATACCGTAAAGCTGCTTCAATTAAGGCGATCTATTGCATAAAGTACTATATAAATAAACATAATGTGACCGAACTCTACTGGAGTAATGTTACGTTACTGAACTGCAGAGCTCATGCAAACATCCACATCGTTGTAATCAGATGCATTTTTAACTGTTGCTTTCACACTGCTGTCAGTTTTTGTTGTTTATTTCGTTACTGAGAGGAAAGCGCGCAATATATATTTATATATTCATCCAAACGCCGCTCAAGTTTGGATGCATTTGCTCTGAAGTGCTGTGTGTTCTTCTCTTGATCTGCATCCAGGACGGCTGAACTAGTGTCTTGCGCTACAGTGCCACACTGGTCAAACCACAGTATTGCAGGCTCTTACATTAGGTCATATGAGATCAAACAACTACTCGACAACAAAAATATTTGTCGACAATTTTTTATTGTCGACGTTGTCGATAATGTCGACTAATCGTTGCAGCCCTAATTCGGACAGCAATTAAATTACCACACGACCTTGGTGTTTGTCAAAAAACAGTAGGTAATTCGGCCGGGGATTTTTATGGGGGTGGTGAGAGAAAAACACTGACATCCTGGATTCGGACGGCATTAAAATCAACATCTACCCCCTGTATATGCTGAAAATCACTTACATCGCCCTGAGAAACAATTACCATCCGAATAGGGCTTTAGTTACCCCAAAAAATGTACTCAAGTAAATGTAAATAGAGAGTTTTAATGCCGGCTTGATAGTTTTTGAGATGTCCTAAATAAGTGAAGAGTTAGCAATATTGGTAAGGGTTAATCAGATTACATGTAACACATCTTGCAGTTGCTTAGTGGACATAGGATGTAGTTGTATGTTAGTTTTGACACTGTTTGAATGTTTTAATGTCTGTTGTTTTGTGCCCTTAAACTGGGGCTAACTTTTATTTTTTACTTTTTTTTACCTTAGACCTGATGGCACTGAAAGAGGAGAGTGAAGTACTGAATGAAATGAAAGAGAAAGATCATGATTTCATAAATGGAGAAATATCTTTTAGCTGTTCACAGACTGAAAAGACTTCCTCAAGAAAAAGGGCTCAAAAGACAGGAAGTAGTAGTTATTTCTGCCAACAGTGTGGAAAGAGTTTCACTCAATCTAGACACCTTGTAGTCCACATGAGAGTTCACACAGGAGAGAAGCCTTATGTCTGCCCACAGTGTGGAAAGAGTTTCAGTCAAAGAATAACTCTTAAAAGACATGTTAGAATTCACACTGGAGAGAAGCCATACACATGCCAACAGTGTGGAAGGAGTTTCTCTCAGCTTGGAAACCTTGGAGTCCACATGAGTGTTCACACTGGAGAGAAGCCTTACAAATGCCAACAGTGTGGACAAGGTTTCAACTGGAAGGGAACTCTTAATTGCCACATGAGAATTCACACTGGAGAGAGGCTTTACACCTGCCAACAGTGTGGATCAAGTTTCACTCAAAAAGGAAGCCTTAACAGCCACAAGAAAATTCACACTGGAGAGAAGCCTTTTACCTGCCAACAGTGTGGAATAAGTTTCACTCAAAAAGGAAGCCTTAACAGACACAAGAAAGTTCACACTGGAGAGAAGCCTTATACCTGCCAACAGTGTGGAATAAGTTTCATTGAAAAAGGAACCCTTAAAAGGCACATGAGCCTTCACATTGGAGAGAAGCCTTACACATGTGATCAGTGTGGAAAGAGTTTTGATCAACATGAAAAGCTTAAAGTCCACATGAGAACTCATAGAAGGAAACCGCACACATGCTCTCAGTGTGGAAAGAGTTTCTGTCAAAAACGACACTTTGAAGATCACATGAGAATTCACTCTGGAGAGCAACCCTACACGTGTCCTCGGTGTGGAAAGAGGTTTAATTATAAACGACCCTTTGAAGATCACATGAGAATTCACTCTGGAGAGCAACCCTACACGTGTCCTCAGTGTGGAAAGAGGTTTAATTATAAACGACACTTTGAAGACCACATAAGAACTCACACTGGAGAGAAGCCTTTCACCTGCCAACAATGTGAAAAATGTTTCAACCGAAAAGGAACCCTTAACAGGCACATGAGAGTCCACACTGGAGAGAAGCGGCCTATATGTGGTCACTGCGGAAAGAGTTTCAGATATAAAGCAGCACTTAAATACCACATGAGTTTGCACATATGAGAGAACTGTATTTTTACGTTATCAGTGTAGAGAGTGAAATTAATTCCTTTGTGAAATTAATTCCTCATGAAGCCAAAACTCAGGAACTCACAGATGACATGCAATACAATCATAAAACTAATCTGGGGAAGGGATCTCCAAAGAAAGCAAACAACACCTCTTTCCGTGTTCATTTATAACCCCCACTGCTTTCCCTGCCCTCACTGCCTCTGGCTCTTCCCCCTCACTCTTCTTCCCCAAAAGCAAGAATGTCCTTATGCCACAAACGTTATATCTTGTGAATTTTGTTTTTTCCTTTTCATGTTTGGTATAATTTTAAAGGTCTCTGTGCGATTGGTAAACTGGTCTCAATTTCACATTAGTCACTTATAGACCCCTTCAATGTTTGTAAACTTTGAAAGCCTAGGTTGGTTGCGCGCGCAGCATGGGGTCAGAAAAATGGCGCAGCTAATAGACCGGCATATTGTGTAAAGGTATGCACTGTCTTTGACACCACAGGACCGGGAACAGTACCATTCTAAACTTGTTTTAGCTAATGGCAATTGTCTGCCTGATCCCGAGCGCCAAACAGAATGGGTAGACAACGTTAGCAACTGGCCAGATATTCACTTGCCCGCCATATACTGCTATCTGGTGGACAAGCCGAGTGTTTACACACGAGAAAAACTAAGAGCCTGCAAATCGCTAGCCACCTATAATTACGTAGTCTGTGGGCATGTCCAGACGGTTTTATATAGCGATATAGGCGATGACTTTTGTGTTAAAAGCGGAGGTTTTACCGAGACTGATATGAAGTGAGCACTACAAACACGAGCCTCTTTGATCGTAGCATTGTCCCAGTCTGCCCGTTCAATAGCTTGCAGCCACAGATGTCATCTATTTTTTTTTAAAAACAAATGAGATCCTGCAGGAATCCTGAAAAACTTGACTGCAGAACTGGTGCGATTTTCACAGTCCACGACGCAATACGTAGGCATTTTTTTCTTGACGAGAAATTCTCTGGTTAACACACAATTCAATGGGATGGAATGAACTTTCTGACCCCGACATGCGCACTGCGAATTGATGTGAACCGTGAAGGGGTCTATATTATGAGAAATATTGAAAACTTAAGTGAATTCTGTACTTCTGTTGTAGGCGGTCTCCTTTCAAAATCTTATAAACATTGCTCTACAGGTGTGACCATTTGGGGCACGAGAGCAGCTCCTACAGAGGTTTCTCATCCCCCATACACAGATGCAATCTGTTTTGGGGCAGAGAATAAATGTTTATGGGCCTTTTGTTCTGGTAGTATTTAAGGGAAAGTTGCAAATCAGTCATTCGATTCTGTAGTCAGATCAGCCCGTAGCGTGGAGTGTATAGTATGCTCCATGCTATGTATTTTTCTGAAGTCAGGTATACATTTTTATTCTTAGATTCATCTTTAAACAACTGATGTTATGCATTTTCTTATTTTTGAATTGGCTTCTTATTGTTTAGTTATGCAATTGGCGTGACACATTTTTACCTGACTAATAATAAATTGTTATATTTGATTTATTCTGAACTGTCCTGAAATCATTATGACTATTAGACTGTGAGGAGGCTTTTGTTACCTCAAATCTACAGCCAGGATAGGTCAAACTGAAGGCTCATGAATGAACAGAGCAGTAGGCACGTCATCGGAGACCTCAGATTTCTGTCTATCACTAGTGTTAGCAAGTTGTATGGGAAAAGACTAAGTAAACTACACTTTTTGTCATAAGCAAGCAGTTGGCGGCAGACAATTAGGTATTAGTCTACCTACACCCTCTGACTAACATCAGACTGGCGAGTTTGTGTCCGTGAGATCTACGCAAAAACCCGGGCCGTGAGACTCTATGCGACATTAGGTCCCCAGTGAATGGATAATTGAAAGTATGGGATGTCTAGAATAATAAAATATATAAATTAATATACAATCGATATCTGTGATCAGTTTTTAATTAAGAATATTTCCTAAATTTAATGATCACTTAAAATTGGAGTCAGATTGTACACGGAGCTAGACTAAAATTGGAACTAAATCCAGATAAAAGCGCAAATAAAAGACCGAACATGCATTAAACCTTTGACCAGGCCGCTGATTCTGTTGTTTGGGCCAGCGGGTGCATTCTTACATCAGTGTGACATGAGCCATGTAATAAAAGAGAAAAGCCAGAGAGAAGCCTTTGCTGTGCCATCACGCTGGAAAAACTTGCAGAAACAAGACAATCTTGAGGTTCACAGAAGCACCACTGATATAGTTCAAAATAGCTGAGCAGTGTATTAGGGTTTGTTTACATCTGGATTTAAAATGTTTTGGTTGATCAGATCACAAATAGACTGCTGTCTCTTTTGTCCACTTTCGATCGCTTCTGTTTCCATTTTTTCAAGGAGAGTGTCATAGGGAGGGTAAATACATGGGATCTTTTGATCAAAAGAATGAAAAATGTTTGCACAATTTACATATAAACACAAATCTAGGGAAAAATACAATGAAGGAGACTTAGTAAGCAATGCTGGTGATAGTGAAAAGCAGGGCTCTGAACTGGTTCAAGGAACGAAAACAAAAACCGGAAACAAACGAAATTGAGAGGAACAGGAACAGAAACTAAATCAAATTTTATAATTCCGAACGGAATCGAAAATTTGAAATGGCCATTAACCAGTTAAAGGGATAGTTCACCCAAAAATGAAAATTTGATGTTTATCTGCTTACCCCAAGGGCATCCAAGATGTAGGTGACTTTGTTTCTTCAGTAGAACACAAAGAAGATTTTTAACTCAAACCGTTGCAGTCTGTCAGTCATATAATGTCAGCCGATGGTACTCACGGCTTTGAGAGAAAAAAAACATACACCGACAAAACCAAATTAAAACCTTGTGACGATACATTGAGGTCTAAAGACATGAAACGATCAGTCTGTGCAAGAAACTGAACAGTATATAATTTTTTACCTCCGATACACCGCACTGTCCAACGTAGTTCGGTAATTTATTATATTTTTAGTTATTTGTTTTATTATTCAAAATGCACAAAAGGCTTCACATCAGCACACCGTGTCTGTACAAGCGAGCAGCACGCTGTGATGGGCCTTCACTAACGTTTCGAGACAGAACTCTCACAGAACTGTCATTTACACAACTTGCCAATTCAGGTGATTTTAATCCATTCAGAAGTTGCACTTATATAAAGCTGAATGTCAACCTGCTTACAGCTTAATGTAGCAGCTTATAAATACACAAATTTATGTCAAAATGCCCATCTTAGCGAGTATCCTCATAATCAGTCCGTTATGTCTTAAGTGACGTAAACGGTTGAGAAAGAAGTTGGATGTGTACCATCCTGTGAGTT
Source organism: Aspiorhynchus laticeps (assembly GCA_023376895.1). Classification (NCBI taxonomy): domain Eukaryota; kingdom Metazoa; phylum Chordata; class Actinopteri; order Cypriniformes; family Cyprinidae; genus Aspiorhynchus; species Aspiorhynchus laticeps. Next base: position 34,347,604 of record CM041815.1, read on the forward strand.
TCAGAACTCAAAACTTCCTTGTTAGTCCAAAAAATAGCTTTTAATTGAAATCAGGCTGCCAAAATGACTCATTTTGGATTCTCACGTGCATTCAGAGCATGGGATAGCGGGACAGATTGCAGTTTTCGACAGAAGTTAATGAGCGAAGAAACTGTGAGAGGAGAAGATATTCAAAACCAGCATCCTCACAATCCACGCTAGATTTAATTCATAGATGTGGGTCGTCATCACTAGCATGGAGGTGGTTGGGTTTTGAAAGGTCCGATGTTAGTCAAAAGACACCGATCTGCAAACTGTGCCGAAAATCAGTTCCAGTCAAAGGCAGTTCGACGACCAATCTCTTTCACCATCTTCGAACTACCCACCATAGTGAATATGAGAATTATGAAAAGTTTTGGGAGAGAGAGTCACCTGAACACGAAGCGCCTGCAGCAGACAGGGTAAAAAAGCACACGCAACAAACTTTGGCAGAGACATGGTGACAAGTTCAAGTGGTTGAGAGAGATGGTTTTAAACAGCTTTTAAAGACGTTAGACCCAAGATACACACTACCTGGGCAAAAATACTTCAGTGAAACTGAATTATACGAGTCATGTCGCCAAACTCTTGCGAATGAAGTGCAGAAGGTTTTACATTCTGCCACAACAACCGATCTGTAGTCCAGCAGAGCGTCAGAGCCATACCTCTCCCTGACAGCACATTTCATTGATGAAACCTGGCAACTCCAAAGCTACTGTCTGCAGACATCTTACTTTCCAGATGACCACACAGGTGACGTAATTGCTCAAGGTCTTAAAGATGCACTGGCATCCTGGTCGTTGCCCGAGGACCGCATGGTTTGCATGACAAAAGACAGCGGAGCTAACGTTGTCAGTGCACTACGGATTAACAACGGGCAGCGGCTTTCTTGTTTTGGCCACAGGCTTCATATTGCCATTGGTAAGCAATGTTGGTGCTTCTGTGAAATTAAATTCAAGTAAAATATATCTTGTTGGGATGTTTAAAAATACAAAAAAGAATAACATAAGCAAATCTTTTATAGAACAGTAATAATAAAATGAGAGATATATTTCATTTAGCAGATGCATTATACCTGTATATAATAAACATATAATTATATATAAGATGAATTATAAAGTAAAATATAATAATTATAATATAAAATAGTAATATCAATAATATAAAATGCCATACTTTCACACGTTGAATGTTCATTGGACTCAAAATGTTATTATGTCTATTATAAATGTTTTCCAGAGAGGAGCATGAGGGATACTAGAATAGACAGAGCCATTGGAGTTTGCAAGAAAGTGGTCTCTCTTTTACCAGCAGCTGGAAAAAGAAAAAAGCTGGTAAAAATCTCTCTTTTACCAGCAGCTGGAAAAAGGAAAAAAGCACTTGCTGATACACAAGAGCAGTTGAAGCTTCCTCAACATAAACTGATCGCAGAGTCACCAACAAGATGGGGCTCAAGACAGCGCATGATTGAGATGTTTCTTGAGCAGGAAAAAACCATTCGTCATGTTTTAACTGCAGACAAAAAGCACAGGCACCTTGTGCCAAGATGTTGAAGTGCTGGAGGCGGTCAGCAAAGCACTTGGTCCTCTGCTAGAATTTACAGATGCTCTGTCAGGTGAGCAACTCGTAACAGTTTCTTACTTAAAACCTGTGTTGTCCTTGTTCAACACTGAAGTCCTGGCAGTGAAGTCTGATGACACAGACATAACAAAAAAAATCAAACAAACCATTCTGGAGTACCTGAACTCCAAGTATGCAGAAGACTGTGTGGATGAGCTGTTGAGTTTGGCATCCACACTTGACCCTTGGCTTCAAAAACCGCTACAATAACAATGACAGGATCAAAGCCACTGGGACAACAGTGATGGAGGAACTCATGGCTATGTTGACAGAGGAAGACAGCCCTACCTCAGGCCCCTCAACTTCTTCTGCTCATGCTATGACAGCAGAACCTGTAGCAGGTGACGATGACACCAGTGAACCAGCAAAAAAGAGAAAAAAGTCTTTTGGCCGTTATTTCGAGAAACCACAGGAATTCAGAGGTGAGTCTCTGCTCAGTGCTATTGAAAAGGAGATCCAGAACTACTTAATGATACCTGAGGTGGACAGTGACGTAAATCCACTTGGAAAACACAAGAAATAAATTTCCCCACACTTGAGAAACTAGCAAAAAGTACCTGTGAATCCCTGCCTCAAGCAGCCCTTCTGAGAGGGCTTTCAGTACAGGAGGAAATATTGTTACCTGTCACCGTGCTGCTCTCAAGCCAGATGCTGTGGACAGGCTGGTATTTTTATCGCACAACTTGAAACGCATGTGAATCCGAAGAAACCCAGCAAGAGAAAAAATAAATCTGCTGAAAGCCAGTTTCCTCTGTCACATTTATATTGTAAATGCTACTTTAAATTATAAAGGCTATTTTACCTCATAGTCTTTGAAATGTAGACTTTGTTTACAGTAGTGTCATTTGTTTACATATTTTTTTTAAGTGCAATATTTTGTTGCAGTTTGAAACACGTGAATCCAAAGAAACCCAGTTTATGGCAAAAAAAATTCAAGCTGCTGACATTTTTCCTCTGTCATAGTGACTACTTTAAATTATAAAGGTTATTTTACCTTTTGTCTTTAAATTGTAGATTTTGTTTACAGTAATATAATTTGTTTACAAATGCAATTTTTTTCCTGAGTGCAATAGTTATGACAAATCTGAAGTGTTTCAAAGCTGTTTATTTTTTGTGCAGTATTGGACAGAATTTGAAGTTAGTCATTTAATTAAAAATACTATAGGCTATTTTATTTTTTTGTATCTTTGACTATGGAAAATTTGACTGCTTGAAGGGGGTAATTTGTTTACAAAGTTCTTCTTGTGCTGTTTTTGACAGAAGTTTACATTTAACTACATTTATTACAATGTTATATTTTTGCTTCGTGCTTGTATTGCACAGTTCACCAGCAGAGCAGTGATGTGTGTTGTTGTTCTTACTTGAATGCTTCAGTTTTAAATAATAAATACCCTTTCCTTCAATATATTTTTTCAATTAATAATTTCACTCAATATACTATTGACTTTGTAAAAGGGAGCAAATACATTTACAACACATTTTTGAATGATGCAAAATATCGTCTGAATATCGTTACTGGAAAAATCCCCAGAAATATTGAGATATTATTTTTTGTCAATATCGCACACCCCTAGTATATTTATATATATATATATGATGTTTTATTAACAAAGTTCGGGAGGAGCACGTTCAGATAATTAACACAAGAGGAGAACAATCAGTAATCAACCCAGTTAACAAGATAAGAGGTGTGTATATATACACAGCAGACTTACCTCTGTTCATTGGCAGTTTTCCGGCATCCCTCCGCGACCCCTTCTCCGCACTTACAACTATTCCTGTCCTAATCTGTAGGGGGGGTACTCTGGGTTCGGGCCAAAATTCCGAGCTCGGAGCCCTCCCCTCGGACAGCACGCCAAATACGCATAAACTTTATTCTATTTATTATATGTAAGTGTGAACTTGTGAAATATATATACTGTATATCAGGGGCGTTTCCTCCGAGGAGGCAAGGGAGGCAGTGTCTCCTCAAAAAATTGGATGAGAAAATAATCGATATTACAAACATAAATCGCAAATATGACTAAATATGGCATTAAAAGTATAAAAGTCACTCGTTTTTAATAAAGTAACGCTGTCAAACAGCGACACCCGCAGGTAAAGTTACAGCGGAGGCTTGCCTCCCTTCGGTCTATAGACTTAAAACAGAGACCAGAGACCTTAAAGCAGAGACCCTAAAGCGTGCGGTGACTTTACTGGAGGCTCATTGAGATGAATGAGGGAAAGTCACGTGAGAGGAGGCAATGCCTCCATCGCGCTATAATTGGATATGATCGGTTATGATTGGATGTGATTGGTTCTTGCGATAAATCCCGCCTCTTATTTTCGTGCGAGCTCTAGGCCTGAATGAAGAAAATGATGGTGATATTGACTAATTATAAAGTAAGTAAACAACTCTCCTGCTTAGATACCACTGCTTTGTGTCACGTTACAATACAACTTGAAATGGTCTGAAAACGTGATGACTGTCAGTTTTGAGTGAGCATTCAGTGTGATGAAATGAAAGATATATCTTCGTGTCTGTGGCAGTGTTTACATTGCTTTTATGACGATGATGACCCAAAAATAAGTTGGCTATTAAAAAGAACAGCTGAACATCTGGGACCCGTTTCACAAAGGAGGTTAAGTGAAAACTTATGTTAACCCTGTATGTTAACCCTGAAATGAGGAAAACTCTGGGTTTTCCATTTCAAAACGGGAGGTTTGTCAAACCCGGGAAAGCAGGGTAAGTCAAGCCCGTTTCAGAAAGAGAGGTAACTTATACTCAGAATCAGATACCGCGGTAACTTACGCTGTGAACCTAACCTGGTCGGGAGCAGGTTTTCTTCGGTAAACTTCCAGTTTATCGCAGGTTTTCTTCCAGTGTTCAGGCTCAGGGCCATCTCCTCTGCATTTGTGAGTGGTGGTGGTGCAGGTCCTCCCCCAGTTTTGTGAGCCTCTGCCTTCTTTCTGTTGGCTGAGTAGAAGTCAAATAAGAAAGAACATTTAATCGTGTGAAAACAGCATTACACATGTCAAAAATGCTGCTGCACTGCAAGACACTGGATGCTATTTACTGTAGTTATTTAATATGTCAAATATTTGTAAAGTCAGGTAACCTACACCAATGATATGATCATGCCTTACCTGATTGAATTATGTTTTTATATTTCATTTTTAGCTGCTGCCATGTTCTTTCTATGCCTGCTGGATTGCACCTACATGAAAATTAAAATTAGGTTGAATAATGTACTGTTCTTCCAGTTTCACTTCTGATATTATAACAGCAGTGTTGGGTAAGTTACTCTTAAAAAAAAGTAGAGTAATGTGATCATTACTCTGCCTAAAAAATATTGGATTATTTATTACTAATTACTTTATAAATCCCATATCAACCTCAACCACAATACAAGGATAGACACAAAACTGCACTTTTATTTTGTAAAAAAAATCTGTATTCAATGTAATTGCATCAGAAGTTACTTTCATTAAATTACAGGAACATTAAGAGTAATCCCTTACTTTTTCAAGTGAAAATTAAATTGCCGTAATTACATTACTTAAACTTACGCATTGACCCGAGAAGCTATTTTCTCCCAAGCGAACTCTCTCTCTTTAGCCGCTGTAGCTGTGTTGCTTTTTTTTCTAAATATGTGCTCGTACTCGCCATACGCTTGCAGAAGCACATCCAGTTCAGCTGGGTTGAAATATGTAGACCTCTTTTTTTCGGGTGCTGTTGCCATGGTGACTCGTAATATCTGCACTCTATTGATGATGGCTTTTTATAGTCATGGTGCACGCACTTAACTCAGAGTCAACCTACTTAGAGTTGAGTAAACTAACACAATTCAGCTGTTCTGTAACCGAAAACTCTGAGTTTCCCATCTCAGAGTAAGTCAACTCAGAGTTCAAGTTTAAACTCAGAGTTGGTTGAACCTCCTTACTGAAACGGGCCCCAGTTCACAAATAAAAAAAATATTGGAAACATTTTACAATAAGGTGTCATTTAATATAACATGAACAAACAATGACCATTTATTACAGTATTTAGCATATTAATCTGTTTACATTAGTTAATACAAATACAGTTCATGTTAGTTCACAGTGCATAAACTAATGTTAACAAACACAACTTTTGATTTTAATAATGCATGTAGATGTTGAAATTCATATTAACTAAGATTAATAAATGCTGTAGAAGTAGGCTATTGTTTATTCTTAGTTCAAGTATGTTTACTAATGAAACCTTATTGTTTCCAGAATATTGTTAAAATTGTTACTGCCTTTAGTTATTATTTTGGAATAAATATAAAAATGCATAAAAACACTATGAAATGTATAATTAGTATTAAAATGATTAAATAAAATAAAACAATAATACTAATAAAAAACAAATTATATTTGTTCTTTTTTATGTAATATTTACCCAGGAAAATGTGACAACAAACATAACCCCAGGTATTTATTCAATACAGTGGCAAAATTAACAAAAAATAAAGCATCAACAGGTGTTGACATTTCCCAACAGCACAGCAGTAATGATTTTATGAACTACTTTACTTCCAAGATTGATACTATTAGAGATCAAATTGTAACCATGCAGCCGTCAGCTATATCATCACATCAAATAGTGTACTATAGATCCCCTGAGGAACAATTCCACTCATTCTCTACTATAGGAGAGGAAGAATTGTATAAACTTGTTAATTCATCTAAACCAACAACATGTATGTTAGACCCTATTCCATCTAAACTACTAAAAGAGGTGCTTCCAGAAGTCATAGATCCTCTTTTGGCTATTATTAATTCGTCATTGTCATTAGGATATGTCCCCAAAAACTTTAAATTGGCTGTTATTAAGCCTCTCATTAGAAACCACAACTTGACCCCAAAGATCTAGTTAATTACAGACCGATCTCAAATCTTCCTTTTCTGTCAAAGATATTAGAAAAGGTTGTATCCTCACAATTATATTCCTTCTTAGAAAAAAATGATATCTGTGAGGATTTCCAGTCAGGATTTAGACCGTATCATAGTACTGAGACTGCTCTCATTAGAGTTACAAATGACCTGCTCTTATCATCTGATCGTGGTTGTATCTCTCTATTAGTTCTACTGGATCTCAGCGCTGCGTTCGACACTATCGATCACAACATTCTTTTGAATAGACTAGAAAACTTTGTTGGCATTAGTGGAAGTGCATTAGCATGGTTCAAATCGTACTTATCTGACCGCCATCAATTCGTAGCAGTGAATGAAGAGGTATCATATCGATCACAAGTGCAGTATGGAGTTCCTCAAGGCTCAGTACTAGGGCCGTTACTTTTCACGCTTTACATGTTACCCTTGGGAAATATCATTAGGAAACACGGGGTTAGCTTTCACTGTTATGCTGATGATACTCAGCTCTATATTTCTTCACGGCCTGGTGAAACACACCAAATTGAGAAACTTATGGAATGCATAGTCGATATAAAAAACTGGATGACGAGTAATTTCTTACTGCTAAATTCTGAAAAAACAGAGGTGTTACTTATCGGACCTAAAACCCCCACAAGTAATAACCTAGAACACTGTCTAACACTTGATGGCTGCTCTGTCAATTCTTCGTCATCAGTCAGGAATCTAGGTGTGCTATTTAATAGTAATCTCTCCTTTGACAGCCACGTTTCTAGCATTTGTAGAACTGCATTTTTTCATCTTAAAAATATATCTAAACTGAGACCTATGCTCTCAATGTCAAATGCAGAAATATTAATTCATGCGTTTATGACCTCAAGGTTAGATTATTGTAATGCTTTATTGGGTGGTTGTTCTGCACGCTTAATAAACAAATTACAGATGGTTCAAAATGCAGCAGCTAGAGTTCTTACTAGAACCAGGAAGTATGAGCACATTAGCCCGGTTCTGTCAACACTGCACTGGCTCCCTACTAAACATCGTATAGATTTTAAAATCTTGTTAATTACTTATAAAGCCCTGAATGGTTTAGCTCCTCAGTACTTGAGCGAGCTCTTATCGCATTATAGTCCTTCACGTCCACTGCGTTCTCAAAACTCTGGCCATTTGATAATACCTAGAATATCAAAATCAACTGCGAGCGGCAGATCTTTTTCCTATTTAGCGCCCAAACTCTGGAACAATCTACCAAACACTGTTCGGGAGGCAGACACACTCTGTCAGTTTAAATCTAGATTAAAGACCCACCTCTTTAACCTGGCGTACACATAACACACTAATACACTTCTATTATTCAAATCCATTAAAGGATTGTTAGGCTGCATTAATTAGATCAACCGGAACCGGGAACACTTCCCATAACACACGATGTACTTGTTACATCGTAAAAATATGGACATCTACGCTAATATTAGTCTGTTTCTTTCTTATTCTGTTTCTCAGTCCGTGTCTGGATCAGATGGTGGATCGGCGCCGGGCGATGATGACTGCAGCCCAGATTGTCGGCGGAGGCCGGACCCCTGGATGAGCCCCGGGGACATAATCCCAGTGAAGACCTCGACTTAAAATACAATAAAACTAAAAATAAAACAAATAACTAAAAATATAATAAAATACCTAACTACATAATACTATTATTGTTAGAAATTGCAACAATATTAAAATAGAAATATAATACATTTAAAGTCTTAATTAAAACAATAAATAAACAATAATATCCTGGCCAGAGGAGAACTGGCCCCCCGACTGAGCCTGGTTTCTCCCAAGGTTTTTTTTCTCCACTCTGTCACAGAGGGAGTTTTGGTTCCTTGCCGCTGTCCCCTCTGGCTTGCTCAGTTGGGGACACTTAATTTCTAGCGATTATCGTCAATTTAATTTCATAGATATTATTTATACTAAACTTAGCTAGACAATGACATCTTTGAATTCAATAATGAAATGCCTTTAACTGAAAATTGAGTGTTTAATCTTATTATTATACATTACTGACACTCTATCCTCCAACTTGATACTGTTAAGTGCTTTGACACAATCTGTATTGTTAAAAGCGCTATATAAATAAAGGTGACTTGACTTGACTTGACAACATTATATATATATATATATATGAAACTGCCTCCTCATTTTAAAACACCACCGCACACCACTGATATATATATATATATATATATATATATGTGTGTGTGTGTGTGTGTGTGTGTGTATATTTTTATTCTCATCTTATTTTTATTGTCTGTGTGTCTTTGTTGTCTCTGTGAACTGGAAGCTTATGACACTAAAACAAATTCCTTGTATGCGCAATACTTGGCAATAGAAGCTCTTTCTGATTCTTTTTGTCCTAGCTTGCTTTAGAAACGAACGATTGAAACAATATTAGATCGCATTTATTTCCATAGGCATGCTATTTTATAATAAAATTGGTGGATTGAGTGTGGCGGATGAAATAGTGATGATAATTTTGATAACAACCCAGATAGCAAACGTAGAATCGATGTTTCTCGTGGCGTCGAAACGACATTGATTTCCGACGTCGATCCGGCATCATTTTGCTCATCGGGGTAATGTTGAACCAATGTCAGGCACTCCATTCAAAACTAACGGAAAATCAACGCAATTGGTTTGCTTACCTAACGTTGAAACGATGTTGATTTTTGGTTGGTTGAAACGACGTTATACAATAAACTTTCTGCTTCTTTTAAAAATCTCACATACTTCATAGATAAATCAGCCTGTATATGTAATAATTTATTAAACATCACATTCAGTCATAATTTCTTTATTTATACAATATAGTTTATACATACAGTTACAAATACATGATTAGAGCACAAACCTATATAACATATCACAGAACATGCATTTACAATCAAATACACAAAGAGGTATTAAGTAAATTATAGGCTAATATAGTGTCAAGTTACAAATAAAAAGCTATATTCACTTAAGAATAAAAATATCATGTTATTTTGTACCAAATGTGCTTGACTTTTATTTTCAGTGGGGCACAAAAGGAGATGTAAGGCAGAAGATTATTTATAAAGAATTCTTACCCTTGAAAATTGAAGACAGAGGTACACAGCAGATCTATCAGTTTCCCTTTGCAATTAAAACTTAAGTTCTTTGTAATTATCAGGGATGTGAATTTATCAGGTCAGGTTTGAAAAAGGTGAAGATGTAACCCACAATTGTAATATCAGTCATAGACAATAAAGTTCATTTTTAATTGCTTTTTTATACGTAAAATGTAATATCACTCCATAATTAAGTTTTCTTTAAAGTTGTGCAGCGTTTGGGGGGTACTTTAATTATTTGCATCAAAATATGATCTTTTGTATTTTTTCATATAAAATGGCAACATTTTATGTAAAATGTACATTTCTAATCTTTATTAATGGAAGTAACATGTAAAATATGCCATGTGCTATTTAGTGGATGATTTCTGTCACATCATAAGTCTATTTTAAACAAAAAAGGACATGAAAAAAGTGCTTTAAGTTTTTATATAAATGTTGAAGCTGCTAAATTTTGCTGTTGCTGGTCTATCAGTCTGCATTTACACAACGAAACCAATCTCAGTCATAGCAAGAAGTGACTCGCAGAATGTTTTGCAGACTGACTCCTGTAATTGGGTAAATATGGTTGTGAGTGGATTATACGGAGCGTGCATTATAGTCGATAGCCAGTCAATATTCTGATCATATATTTTTTTTTTCAAGCACATTTTACTAATTCCAAACCACAAATATTTTCACTGTCAATTTCAGCAGGTACCTAAAATGAGTCAATACTACGTTTACTACTTACTACGCACACTTTCAAAAACTCTTTGGATCTACACAAATCACACAAATGATCTATTTTAGATTCAAAATGTCAATTTTCACTTAAAGGTGTTAAGTTTGCATCCCTGACTATTCAGTTGTTTATGTCCCTTTTTATATTTGCGTACAGTACATCTGTTGTGTCTAGAATTATTGTAGCAAAACAGAGCACCTGTGACCATGGAATTTGTATTTGTAGAGAATATTTCAGTAGTCATCAAGAAAATGTTTTAGGAGTTGCAAACTTGTATTTTGTTTCTTTCTCTCTCACAAACCAACAAAACCTTCTTCAAATCTTCACTGAAGGTGCATAAATCCTATTCTACAAATTACAAAATTCACGGGCTCATACCAGATTTATGCAGGGCTATATTTCATTTTTCCAGAACTTGACAGTGGTATTTGTAGACAAGTTCATGTTGGAATGACCTGCCTATCTCAATTCAAGCAGCTTTTGCTTTGAGTCTTTAGCCATTTTCAGAAAATATCTGAAGATACATCTTTTTCATCAACACCTGACCAATTAATGCTATCACTTACCTATTCTATTCAGTTTGATCGAATCTTCAAATTCTAATCAAGCGTGCATGTGAGATCTCACATAAAAGTTCTACTTTACAGTTGTGGTCAGAATTATTGTTAATTATTGCTAAGTTAATATGATCAAAGCCTGTAAAAATAAATCTGTACTGTTTAAAATGTCACAAATCTGCCTGGAAGAGGATGTGTGTCTATATTGTCTATATGCAAGGTGAGGAGGATAGTTTGAGTGGCCAAAGACTCTCCAAAGATCTCTTGTCAGGTGAGCTCCAAACTCACCAAGCATTATAGGAGAGACTCAGAGCTGTTATTGTGGCAAAAGGAGATTGCAAAAAGTACTGCATAAAAGGGCCATTAACTGTGGCCAATGTGTATTAGAGAAACAAAAAATACTCCTAATGAGCTTCCCCCCACCCCCTTTTTGATCTTATCAAAAAGGATTGACAATGCAGATTTATTTTCACAGGCTTCTTTGTTCATATTTACCGAGGGTGTCAATAATTCTGACTATGACTGTATATATGCAAATATGCAAAATTTGTTCATGACTTCTCATTTTTGATTCAGGTGTGTGAATGTGTTTTGCCCCACATTCACATACGTTTCTTAATTTGTGATTTGTAGAATATGATTTGTGCACCTCAGAATTTTAAATGATGTAACTGTTGTGTTGTGTTTGTTAGAGAGAAAGAGTAAAAAAAACATTTATAACTCCTTAAAAAAAACTATTTTCTCTGTGACTTTAAATTTACTACCTGTAATACACATGTGTGACTATTCTTTACAGCTACAAATTCCACTGTCACAGGTGCTCAGTTTTGCTATAATAATACCTTAGAACATAATACCAATAATACCTTTGAACATGGCAGAAGTCAGCCATCTATGCAAAAGCAGAGAGGTCAGTGTGGTGTACTGTAGATACAGCTGTCCAGGCCAACTTCTGATGTACTGATGTCTTCAACTGGCAATCCAGAAAACCTGAAATAAAAATAGTACAGTTCAAAATCCATCATACATATCAATATAACAGGACTGCCCGATCCTGTTCCTGGAGATCTACCCACCTGCAGAATACTACATAATACATACAAATAACATATAATATAATAGGCTATAAACAGTACAAATGGTATTAGTTACATCATATATTAGTCTATGTATTTTTACGCCATGAAAACAAACATTAGACAACCAAACAATGTAATTTACTTGAGTTTCTGACTAAATGTTTTATTTAATGTTATAAATGAGTCTATGTATAAATGTCTAAAATTGTATAAATTAATCTATTTAAAATATGTATTAAATTAAATAATTAATTAGGCTAGCCTATGTAAAAAAAAAATAAAAAAATTGAAAAAAATAAATAAATCAAGACTTGTTTCGTCCACAGTTTTTGAAGGAATCTCTTGAATGATTCAGGCATCAAATACATTTAACAGTCACTGTTTGCCACCTACTGGCACAATGTAACAATCTTCTTTTTTTTTAAGCGTATCATTAGTTACAAAGGTTAATTAGGCTACTCGTTTTGATCGCGGCTGCCGCAACATCAGAGTCTATATCCGGATTAAAAACTTTCATCCCAATACTTTCGTTATTTAATGTTTGCAACACAGAAATGTAGTCTACTGTGTAGACTGTTTGTGAAGCTGTTTCAAACATACAGCATATGATGAGCGCTGCTCTCTCTCTCTGGATCAGCGGCTGCGCGAAATCAGGTTTAAATATTCCGATGTGATGTCATTTCAAAGGTTTAATTGACATAGCCTAATCATCATTTAGGAATAAGATCGCGTGTGTTTGAATCGAGATCGCGATCTTTTAATGAATAAAGGTGCATACATATGAGCTTTTTTTTTTGTAGCCCATGTCATTTGTACCAGACCTCAAAAGCGGCCCCACTGCTTCCGCGACCCATGGCTGGCAAAATGAGTCAGAATGCACACAAGCTAATTTTCAGAGTTACAGGCAAAAGAAGTGAAAGATGTTGATTTTGGTCGAATTTGAGGTTTTCACAAAAAATGAGTTCATTAAGCCCTCTTCTAGCGATCCCAATGCTCCAGATAGTATTTAAACATCTAAATAGATCTTTATTTGCACGTTTTCTGAGAGGAGTACCCTTTCTCCACTCGCTTCTCGCACTGACTATCATCTGAAGTGAGCGCATAACTGCGCTTCTGGTGGTGTGTGATCCCGATAAATATACACATATACACAGAATTACAGTATTTAAGTATTCATGCAAAAATAATCTGTTATGTCTTAAGTGAACGTTTGGGGAAATGTTGGGTAAAAACATCGGATGTGTGACATTATATTAGATCTGTGCAGTACAGTAGGTCTAATATATAGGCCGTCTGTCTCAATGTTAATCTAATAATAAAAGAAAAGAGGGAATCACTCGCTGCTCTTGATTGAACTGCTTTTGTAATCAATTTATTCATAATGGACCCACTAAAGTGATTTTTACATTTGATTATTTGTTTTACTTACTTGAATGCTTTTGTTTAGATGTAAAACAAAACATCTTGTTTCTTTCCTGTACAGGTGCTGGTCATATAATTAGAATATCATCAAAAAGTTGATTTATTTCACTAATTCCATTCAAAAAGTGAAACTTGTATAATGTATACATTCATTCCACACAGACTGATATATTTCAAGTGTTTATTTCTTTTAATTTTGATGATAATAAGTGACAACTAATGAAAACCCCAAATTCAGTATCTCAGAAAATTAGAATATTGTGAAAAGGTTCAATATTGAAGACACCTGGTGCCACACTCTAATCAGCTAATTAACTCAAAACACCTGCAAAGGCCTTTAAATGGTCTCTCAGTCTAGTTCTGTAGGCTACACAATCATGGGGAAGACTGCTGACTTGACAGTTGTCCAAAAGACGACCATTGACACCTTGCACAAGAAGGGCAAGACACAAAAGGTCATTGCAAAAGAGGCTGGCTGTTCACAGAGCTCTGTGTCCAAGCACATTAATAGAGAGGCGAAGGGAAGGAAAAGATGTGGTAGAAAAAAAGTGTACAAGCAATAGGGATAACCGCACCCTGGAGAGGATTGTGAAACAAAACCCATTCAAAAATGTGGGGGAGATTCACAAAGAGTGGACTGCAGCTGGAGTCAGTGCTTCAAGAACCACTACGCACAGACGTATGCAAGACATGGGTTTCAGGGTCCATGTCAAGCCACTCTTGAACAACAGACAGCGTCAGAAGCGTCTCGCCTGGGCTAAAGACAAAAAGGACTGGACTGCTGCTGAGTGGTCCAAAGTTATGTTCTCTGATGAAAGTAAATTTTGCATTTCCTTTGGAAATCAGGGTCCCAGAGTCTAGAGGAAGAGAGGAGAGGCACAGAATCCACGTTGCTTGAGGTCCAGTGTAAAGTTTCTACAGTCAGTGATGGTTTGGGGTGCCATGTCATCTGCTGGTGTTGGTCCACTGTGTTTTCTGAGGTCCAAGGTCAACACAGCCGTATACCAGGAAGTTTTAGAGCACTTCTTGCTTCCTGCTGCTGACCAACTTTACGGAGATGCAGATTTCATTTTCCAACAGGACTTGGCACCTGCACACAGTGCCAAAGCTACCAGTACCTGGTTTAAGGACCATGGTATCCCTGTTCTTAATTGGCCAGCAAACTCGCCTGACCTTAACCCCATAGAAAATCTATGGGGTATTGTGAAGAGGAAGATGCGATATGCCAGACCCAACAATGCAGAAGAGCTGAAGGCCACTATCAGAGCAACCTGGGCTCTCATAACACCTGAGCAGTGCCACAGACTGATCGACTCCATGCCACGCCGCATTGCTGCAGTAATTCAGGCAAAAGGAGCCCCAACTAAGTATTGAGTGCTGTACATGCTCATACTTTTCATGTTCATACTTTTCAGTTGGCCAAGATTTCTAAAAATCCTTTCTTTGTATTGGTCTTAAGTAATATTCTAATTTTCTGAGATACTGAATTTGGGGTTTTCATTAGTTGTCACTTATAATCATCAAAATTAAAAGAAATAAACACTTGAAATATATTAGTCTGTGTGGAATGAATGTATACATTATACAAGTTTCACTTTTTGAATGGAATTAGTGAAATAAATCAACTTTTTGATGATATTCTAATTATATGACCAGCACCTGCATATACAGTATATAAATAGCTCTTGTTTCTAAACTTCCTATTCATTGTGCGCTTCACGCTCCTTTCCAGTAGGTGGCGGGAATGCACCTTTCAAGTTGGTTTGCCATTAAATCCTAAAAGAAGAAGAAGAAGACTTTTATTTTGTTCTGGTGATGTGACGTCATAAGGCTGCGTCGCGCGCCTGCGTCTGTGATTAGTCTGAAGAAAGGTTTGTGCTTTTAATCATTTAAAGAGTTTAAGTAATTTAGAGAATTGAATGTAAAACTTCGAAATGAATCATTACCAAATGCTTTAATTAGTGTTATTAATGAAGGGTATTTTGTGCTTGTAACAGAAATGGTGAATCACCCTGCATCCCAATGTGCACACTATCCACGAGCACCCTATCTACCCTAAATAGTATTGAGAATGACTAATATCACAGAATTTAGGATGGAGTGCACATTGGGACGCAGGCTCAGTTTATCATCAAGCATCGATGGAGAAACAGAGTTTGTTGAATCTTAGAGTCAATTGAACTCATTTCATAACTGAAGAACTTAATGAGCTGTCTTTAAACGAACTATGATATTTTTGGCAGTTACACTAATTGTAAAGAGTGATATATTCCATTTACACTAAGTGCAAATAATGATAAATTCGTTTTCTGAGAGGAGTACCTTTTCTCTGCTCGCTTCTGGATGACTGCTGCTTCTCAACACAAGTTGTAGGTCTATTGTTGCAAAGCACAGCATTACAGCTAAAATATGATTTTCAAACCCATGCTGATGAAAACAAAACGATCGCGCTGACTGACATTTTCAGAGTGCATGCATATAAGACGCACCTTTCCGCAAGCGCATAATCTCCCTACATTATTGCAAAATATGTTTTGGTGAGATTCACATGCATTACAGTAGGTCGTAATATAGATCTGTCTCAATGTTAATCAAACATTAAAAGAAAAGACAGAATCACTCGCTGCTCTTGATTAAACTACTGTTTATTTGCTTTGTTCTTATTTTTTGTAACAAAGATAAAATAAAAATAGCTATATTGTGATTAATAATACAGTAATTATTAAGAAAAGAATAGGAGGAAAATATGCAACGTTGCTTGGTGATTTTGCTTTGGAATCTTCAGAAAAGTTAAACTTGATTTTTCTCAAAATAAACTCTGCTGACTGTATTGCCTTCAAACAGCTGTAGCTCAGTTATTTTTTTTGGTCCAATTCCAAGAAGTCATATATCTGTTAATGTGTGTATTATGCTCTCATTTGTATTTGTTTACACAGTCTTGTTTCTGTTTTGTTGTGGGACAGGCAACCACAAAGTGTATGTCATGTGACCTAATCAGAGACTGAATGAATGCACCTGCCTGTTTTTGTTTAATAAATGTGTGCCAGTCAGAGCGACTGGAGAATGAGAAAAGCACTACGTATTTCGTGTGTTATTAATGTGCTCTGCTAACAGGTTATGGGCCCAGATAACGTATCATTGTTTGTGTCTTGAGATACTGGGTGAAAGTCGAGTGAGACGAGACCTATACCGAAAACATGAGTAGGAGGCCAAGGGAAACGGTAACAAGCCGCTGGTCGAGACTAGTTTTGGACGGAGACGAAAACAATTATGAGTTGTGGGAGACAAGATTTTTGGGCCACCTGTATTTACAGGGATTGAAAGGGACTATTTTAAACGAGCCTTCTGACGAGGATGAGGAAGATGCGGCGAAAAACGCCAAAGCTTATGCAGAGTTGATTCAATTCCTGGATGACAAGAGTCTGTCGCTGGTCATGCGGGAAGCAGCAGATGACGGACGAGCGGCGCTGGAGATTCTGCGAGAATATTATGCTGGCAAGGGGAAGCCCAGGGTGATTAGCTTGTACACAGAGCTAACTTCACTGCAGAAGACGCCCAGCGAGAGTGTTACTGAATATGTCATCAGAGCTGAGACTGCAATCACTGCTTTAAGAAATGCAGGTGAGAATCTGAGTGACGGACTTTTAATAGCAATGGTTTTGAAAGGACTTCCAGAGACATTTAAACCTTTTGCAATTCATGTTACTCAGAGTGAGGATAAAATGACTTTTGCTGAATTTAAAACAAAGCTCAGAAGTTATGAGGACATTGAAAATATGCGAGCAACTGCATCTGAGGACAATGTAATGAAAGCAAGAGCGCAGCTTGGCACGAGATCCGCTTTAGCTGGTGCAGCTGATTGTGGGGCTGGAAGTAGTGACATTGTCTGCTACAGGTGTGGTTCAAAAGGCCACAAATCAAGGACATGCCCGCGTAAACAGTGGTGCAAGCAATGTAAAAGTACCAATCACCGCGATGCAAACTGCAGACGGAGAAAGCCGCGAAACTGCAGACGGAGAAAGGATAACGCACGAAAAGTGTCCGAAGAGACGGGTGACAAGGAATATGTTTTTCGGGCAAGCGACGCTGGGATGCAGCAGCATGATACCAAGAGGAGAGGCCTAATGGTGGATGCGGGTGCAACTTCGCACATCATCACGGACATTGCAAAATTCCAGAGGTTTGACAGCAGTTTTCAAGCCGGCACACACTGCATGGAATTGGCTGATGGCACCAGATGCAACGGGGTCACCAAGAACAGAGGGGACGCATTGGTATGTTTGGTTGACAGCAGAGGACGGCGTTTCAAAACAATGTTGAGAAATGCGCTATACATCCCAACATATCCACAGGATATCTTCTCAGTGAAAGCAGCCACCTCCAACGGAGCAACAGTGATTTTCAGAGAGGGGAAGAACGTTCTGCTACATAGAGACGGTACCAAATTTGTACTATTGTACAACAAACTGTACTATTTGCACACAAAAGACAATGAATGTGTTGACCAATGTAAGAAATTTTATGATTTGCAGACTTGGCATGAGATATTAGGTCATTGCAATTATAAAGACATAATTAAACTGCAGGATGTTGTTGATGGTATGGAGATTAAGAGTAGAAAAGATAAAGCCATCCCTCGTTGTGAAGTGTGTATGCAGGGAAAGTTGATTCAGACTAGGAACAGGGGGTCAGATGCAAGAGCCAAAGCAGCTCTAGAAATGGTACACTCAGATTTAGCAGGGCCTATAGACCCAATATCCAGAGACGGTCATAGGTATGCATTGTCTTTCACAGATGATTATTCTAGTGCGGTGTTTGTATACTTTTTGAAAAATAAGAGTGACACCGTAACCGCCACAGAAAAATTCCTTGCGGACATGGCTCCATATGGAAAGGTTAAGTGCATCAGGTCTGATAATGGTACGGAGTTCACAGGTAGAGAGTACCAAGCATTACTAAGTAGAAGCGGTATTAGACATGAGAGATCAGCACCATACTCTCCACATCAAAACGGCACTGCAGAACGAAACTGGAGAACTTTATTCGACATGGCTAGGTGCATGCTAATAGAAAGTGGGTTACCAAAAATATTGTGGACCTATGCTGTCCAGACAGCTGCTGTAGTGAGAAACAGATGTTTCAATAATCGCACTAAACAATCAGCTTACTTCATGTTAACTGGCAGGCAGCCTAACATTTCTAGGATGCAGAAGTTCGGGTTAGCATGTTACGCTTACAAGCATGACAAAGGAAAGTTGGACTCAAGGAGTGAGAAAGGTATTTTCATAGGGTATGATAAGAATAGTCCAGCATACATGATCTACTATCCTAATAGCAAGAAAATACAAAAACACAGACTAGTGCAGTTTGTATCCAAAACGAGGGCTGAGTCGGAAATGATACCAATTGATGATGATGATGATTTTGGGGTCAGGAGTAATCCTAAAGAATCTTGGGAAAACTCTGATGTTGCGCTTGATCTTCCAAGTACTCAAGAACAGGCCACAGTGGTGTGCAATGAACAAACACAAAAGAATGGAGATGAATCTGAACGGAGGAGAAATCCTACCAGGGAGAGAAAAAGGCCAGGTTATTGAGATGATTATGTTTGTGGTTTTGAAGGTGATGAAACTAGCATTGATTATTGTTACAGACTAGTATGCAGTGTACCCCAAACATACAAAGAAGCTGTAACATCAGTGAATGGAAATGAATGGGTTAATGCTATGGATGAGGAGGTGCAGTCATTAGAGGAAAATAGGACCTTTACCCTAACCAACCTACCTGTAGGTAAAGAAGTAGTGGAGGTTAAATGGGTCTATGCAATTAAGAAGAATAGTGATGGTACTGACAAATACAAGGCACGATATGTTGCCAAAGGGTACAGTCAAGAGAGAGGTGTGAACTATGATGAGACTTTTTCTCCAACGGCCAGTATGACGAGTATAAGAGTGGTAATTCAAAAAGCGGTACAGGAAAATTTGATTGTTCATCAGATGGATGTGAAAACAGCATATTTACATGCACCAATAGATTGTGAAATTTATATTGAACAGCCAGAGGGTTACGAGGTAAAATCTCAAAGCAATGAAAAACTGGTGTATAAACTGGAAAAATCACTGTATGGACTGAAACAGTCAGGCAGGAACTGGAATAGAATGTTGCGCGAGTATTTATGTGAAATCAAGTTTGTTCAAAATCCAGCCGATCATTGTGTTTACACAAAGGTTAAGGAAACAGAGAAAGTTTTTATAATCATATGGGTTGATGACTTGATTATTGCAGCCAGGGATATGAATGTGCTTAATGGTGTAAAAGAGATGCTTATGTAAAAAATTTAGAATGAAGGATTTGGGGAAGTTGGCACATTTTCTTGGCATTGATTTTGAGCAAAGTGTTGATTGTGTTAAGATGTCGCAACACATGTATGTTGAGAAAATTCTTGAGAGATTTGACATGCAAAATTGTAAGTCAAGAGCTACCCCCTGGGAACAAAAACTAAACTACACTGATAATGCTGAGGTAATGAGTGATGTTCGAAAATACGGTGAGGCAGAAGGTAGCTTAATCTATCTGGCAACATGTACAAGACCAGACCTAAGTTTTGTAGTAAGTAAACTGTCACAATATTTTACCAGGCCAACTGTAGAGCAATGGAATACTGTTAAGCATGTTTTAAGATATTTGAAAAGCACCCAAAACAAAGAACTGTGCTATAGGAAAGGTCCCAATGAGAACATGATACATGCATACAGTGACGCAAACTGGGCAGCTGATGTAACTGATAGACGGAGTACTACAGGTTACTGTATTAGCCTAAACAAAAATGGTCCATTGGTCTCATGGAAGTCCAAAAGGCAGCCTACTGTTGCGCTGTCCACTTGTGAGGCTGAATATATGGCATTGGCTGCGACTGTACAGGAATGCTTATATCTAGAGCAATTGCTACAAGACATTGATGGCCTGAAGTATGAGTTAAAAGTCTATGAAGACAATCAGGATGCCATAGCCTTAGCAAAAAATCCTGTGTATAGACAGAGATGTAAACATGTGGACATTAAA
The DNA here is from genome assembly GCA_023376895.1 of Aspiorhynchus laticeps. Lineage (NCBI taxonomy): Eukaryota > Metazoa > Chordata > Actinopteri > Cypriniformes > Cyprinidae > Aspiorhynchus > Aspiorhynchus laticeps. Next base: position 34,368,095 of record CM041815.1, read on the forward strand.
TACCATTTTGTGAGGTCTGTAATAAACGAGGGCAGAATGAATCTGGAGTACTGTCCAACTGATAATATGGTTGCAGATGTATTAACGAAACCAGCAACAAAACTTAAGTTAATGAAATTTGATATGTTTATGTTAGGTGTATGAACTAATTATGTGGAAAGAATAGAATAACAATGTGAGAGCAAGTGGGGGTGTTAATGTGTGTATTATGCTCTCATTTGTATTTGTTTACAGTCTTGTTTTAGTTTTGTTGTGGGACAGGCAACCACAAAGTGTATGTCATGTGACCTAATCAGTGACTGAATGAATGCACGTGCCTGTTTTTGTTTAATAAATGTGTGCCAGTCAGAGCGACTGGAGAATGAGAAAAGCACTACGTATTTCGTGTGTTATTAATGTGCTCTGCTAACGATGTCAATTAAGGTATTTTAATGGAGAATGAAAATCAAAAGAACTAGGGCTGCACGATATATCGTTTCAGCATTGATATCGACGATGTGCGCATCCGCAGTAGTCACATCGCAGGATGTGCGATGTTTAGTAGGCCTATACTTTTCGTTATATATATACTGATTGTTTTCTTTGCTCACACACAGACACTGCATCTACACCAGCTGTACAGAGATATCCATTTTTAAATAAATTTAGTAGCAGAGCTACTGCAAGATTTCAGTGCTGGAAATCCATTTATCCTTTGCTGAAACTTCAGTGTCGTCGAGGAGCGCGCTGATCACGGTTGCTTAGCAACGGCAGAAGCCACGAAAGCGCAAGCTCCAGAGCGCTTTGGAAAGAAGGAGAAAGCAGCGCGGCTGGTGTTTTCCACGAGATGTGAACGGCCTATGGCCCCAAAGTCTGTCTACACTGGACGCGACAAAGCTAATGTTACAAATCATTTTAACTTTTGTGTCAGTTCGTCATAAAAAGAGCGAGGCATCAGTTAGAGCGGGGATTTAGACCGGGATTAGAGCGGAATTTGTCGCGCCGCGCATGCATCCAGTGTAGACAGACAGCATCACTGATTATGGGTTCTACACAGTGGTGTAGTCTACGTGATACGCAGGTATACAGCGTATACCCACTAGCAAAGGTCAAGGATTTCCGTATACCCACTTGTACGGAACAACACCTTTGTGACAGATCTTTCACACTATCATTCATAAATTCAAAGCACTGATCTTTGCGATCAAAGCACTGACTTTTTGAAAATCACGCTGTTTCTGTTGATGACCAGTGCTATTGCGCAACTCTTTCATTTCATCTGACTGGCTGAGGCCATCCTAAAAATGTGCCACTGCTGCACGTCGCCACGAAAGCTTGTCATTTGAAAGTGTTACCTTGTCCATTTAAACATTCAAAAGAGTTTCTAAGCATTCAAACACAGGACGCGGAACAACTTAAATGAGTACTCGTACTCAGTGTTCGGTGTGCACATATCAAACATAAACTTAAGTGAACAAACAGTTGAGAAAAAAATCGGATGTGTATCATAATGGATGTATTGTCTCTTAAAGTGATCGTGCCTAATTTACTAGCTGCTGTCAGAGTCCTTAATGTTAATCCAAGAAAATTAAATCAGAGAAAATCATTCACAGCTCTTTACTGAACAAGCCTACTTTGTAGTTTAACAATAATTAATCTATATTTAATTTATACAGTGAAGACTAAGCAATGCTATTTTATATTTAATTATTCGGTTTCTGTGCCTGGACACCGACAAACTTGAAAAAAACGTAAACATTAAATAGCACAAATAAATATATAGAACAAACATATATTAAACTATTTCAAACAGTTCCCACAGGTACAACCTGCACTGAGCCCCCGCAAACCCCAGCTACGCCCCGAAGAGCAGTGACAGATCAGTCAACTGTCTCAAGCATCTTTCACGCATGCAGTCAACAGTATGTTGAGTTTCTCAGGCCAACATAACTAGCTAATAACTTCAGTAACATTGTGTTGCTTATCATAAATTGACATGTTGATATCACATAAGCAGTCTTTCAGAATGCTGTCAGTTACATAGATGCATACTGTACACATTAGTGAGTGGTGCTTATGGGGTGTCGCTTTGGGACGGGTGAGGGAGGGAAAAATAACAGTATGCTCACTACAAAAAACTAGACTACACCACTGGTTCTACAGTATTTTGTGGCGTCACGCGTGTCAGGTGTAGACAAGGTAAGAGCCATGCAGATGCTATGGTCGTAATTTGTTTATTTTCTATGCTGATTTACTCACCTATAAAATCACCCCAATCATTGATTTTTTTTTCCAAACAGATATTAAAATCATGTTTTTCTTTTTTTTTTTTTTTTCTAAATATCGCAATATATATTGCAGAAAAACAAAATATCGCAATGTGAGTTTTTTCCAATATCGTGCAGCCCTAAAAAGAACTCATGAATGCTCATTCCGATTCATTTTGCCAGCACGGGTCACAATTTATTCCCTAGCACTAACCCTCTCAGAAAACTTTGTCAATCAGGGGTGAAAAAAGTGACAAAGATGCCACCCTCCTCTCCCATTATTCCAAACCACAAAAAACATTGCCATATTGCTCCCACTTTAAACTGTTTTTTTTTTATTTGTCTCTAAATTATGCCTATATATATATATATATATATATATATATATATATATATATATATATATTTACTCAAAAAGGAAGCATTATAATTTTTTTTTTTTAAATAATTTAGAAAAATGTGCCATGCAAGGGGAAGATTTCTGCTGCCTGGTTGAAATACACTTAGCAAAATGAAAATTACTTGATATTACCACTATGACCAGTAGATGGCTGCAAAGGATCACTCATTGGTACATTTGCCATTTCTAATAGTTATTTTCACTGTTTGCTTTAGGATTTATATTTAGACATTATCAAAAAAACACTTATAACATAACAAAAAAAACACTTTTTGTCAAAGTTTAGCACTGTTTTGTACTAAAGGATAAATAGTATGACGAGTTTTCAAAAACTTTTGATCACCAGAAATGACCTATTCAAAATTGTCTGCGAAATGGGACTAGTTAAGCTGAGTTTGTCTTTTTCTGTTCTGCACCCCAGAACATTTCCCTCCTCTTATTCATTTTATTTAGGATAATTCAGTGTCTGTAATGTCAAATAAGCGATTGATGCTCACTTGATAATAAAATTAAATTAATAATATTATTATTATTAAATTATTAAAAGAATAACTTCTTTCATCTTTGTTTATTTGTAACAAGTAATATTTTGGTTATTTATAACGTTTTATTTTTAGAAGATTTTCACAGCATGACTTAGGCAAAAATGTAGCTTATCAGAATCATGGCCCATGAACATGACAAAAAATGTAGGTCTCTGTTAATTGCATTGCAGTTTGCTCTGGATAAGTAAGTGTAGCTTAAACGTAAGAGCCCTTGAGCAGATCTGATAAGACAAAAAGGGCTATTTGTGTTAGGCTATTTCTTTTCTTTTAGTAGGCTAGGTGCATTAAATGATTTACCAAGCTGTTATCAGCATTAAGACGTTAAATCTGTCATTGTAGCGTTTTGAAGCTCAAATTTTGTTTGGAAGTCTTAAAATAACAGTACATTTTAATCAGTTATGTTATCAATTATTTAGTCAGATACAGATAGAGAAGCACAATAAGATTTGTGAGAGTGCGATTGGATGTGAATTAGTCCCGCACGTCTGTGCAACGTCTCTCTACTGGTGAAGCTGTGTTTTAATTATTTGTCCATTAACTGTCCATCGCCGTTTTCATAACCTTCACCTTCTGTCTGATTTCAGTGATGGGCTACATCAGTGTCAAGCTAGATAATCTTGTCAATTCTTGATAAAATGCAGTTATATTATGAGATGTTGGCATTAATTGTGCTCATGATGGAGCAGTAGCGAAGTGCTCTCGGAGCAAACAAAAACTACAACTCCCGACTTTCAAAAAATCCTTGCTTCAGTCAAAATCACGCAGCTCCATGATTTTTGCTCCGCTCTCACTGCACTCGATCCCATTACTCTGGTTTTGGGTGGCAACCAGGGTGGCAAAGCTCATTTTTAGGGTGGCACCGTGCCACCCTTGTGGACACGCCCCTGCTTGAGTTATATTTAGCAGATTCTGGCAAATATAGTAGGTTATCTGGGTATTCCATGCATACAGAACATTTACATACTATGCGCAGCATATATACTGGATACTGCAGAAATAGTAAGAGTAGTATGATAGTATGGCATTTCGAACACAGCCACCCTGTCTTGTTCTGTCCTTGACTTCTAGTTTCTTCCTGTGCTCGCGTCCCATTCCTGCTCGGACTTTAGTTCCATTGTGGGCTTCAACACGCACTTAAATCCAAGGTATCCAATTCAATCATGCAGATAACAAACAATTATTCCAACTATAGATGGTTTCAACGGCAACCACATAAACAAATGTTACTACGCATGCACGCTTTTGTGGCCCTAATTTAACTTCCAGTAGACATCCAACTAGCTAAGTCCAACAACAGCTAAGTCCCTCTAGAGTAGATTATTTTTTGATAACAAGCAAAATATGTTTGCTGTGTAAATCAGACGGACTGCAGCAATAACTACATGGACGGACTTATTATAAATGCGGCGCTAAAGCGGGAGAACTAGAGGTTTCCCCGGTAACGACTGTTGGGCTGTACACAAGAAGCGCTCAGCTTACAAATGCTGCTTTATCAGGCATATAACATGCAAGATGAAATGAAAATTACATCGAACGTTTTCTAAAAACAGTGTTCCTTCAGAAATACAGTGATATAAAAACACCCGCGCCTCGCTTTGATTTTTAAACGTGCATTACTTGCTCTTGTTTATTCAACGAAGCCTTTTGGAAAATAGGTCAGTTTTGATATCGTGGTGGGTTGCCACAAATAAATAAATGTATGTGAAAAACATCCCAGAGCACAACAACCTGGGGCCCGTTTCAAGGAGGTTCAACCAACTCTGAGTTTAAACTTGAACTCAGAGTTGACTTACCCTGAGATGGTAAACTCAAGAGTTTTCGGTTACAGAACGGCTGAATTGTGTTAGTTTACTCAACTCTAAGTAGGTTGACTGAGTTTAGCGCGTGCACCACGACTATGAAAAGTCTTGATCAGTGGAGCTCCGAAATTGCGATTCACCATGGCAACAGCTCCCGCCTAAAGACGTCAGTGTGCGTACTTCTGTCAATGCGTAACTTTAATTCTTAATAACTGTCAATAACTTAATAACTGTTATAATATCAGAGGTGAAAACTGTAAATTATTGAACTAATATTCATTTTAATGGTATCCCATGGCCACGAAAAAAGGAAAAAGACAGAAAAAAGAAACAAGAACGAGGCAGCAGCTAAAAATGAAGTATAAAAACACAATCCAATCAAGGTAAAGCTTTTAACTACTGTGTGCAGATATTTTTTCCACTTTTTTGATGATGTCCTTTGATCTTGCACCTGGCTAAGATATTTTTGGATGTGCGTACTTTCACCCTTCCTAAATGACTTTACAAACATATGACATTAAATATCATTCAATATCTATTTCAATGCGCTGCAGCTTTTTCCACATAGTCTAACACTCTTCTCACATAATTAAATATTCTCTAATCCAACCTGTTACATTTCTTAGAGTAATAATATTAACTACTGACTTGTCGACAGCAAGAAGGCAGAGCTGCAGCAGCACACACTGACAGATGAAGAGGAGATGGTCAAGTATTGGAAGAATTCTAAAAATCTAAAAGTAAAAAGAATAACTTTTGTATTAGGAAATAAAGATGACCAAAAAATTGTGAATAATTTGTTTATTTAACAGCTGTGGTGGTGTTATGTCTCATTCTAGCATCTTTCCATTCCATACAGTAATCAGTTTCATTTTCAACTCAGCTCATTTTCAGCTTCAGTAGCTCATTGCCCCCTCCCATCTCAGCAGCTCTATGCTCAAAAGGTAATTTACAGCAGTTCAAACAGGAGACTCTAAACTTTACTGTCTACAATTCGCAGCTCAAACATCCTTTCACGCCAACTTCGTGGAGCCCCTCCCTTCTATCTTCAGCATGCTCAATTATCGCCCCCCTTCAACCTCAACCATCCCTTTCACGCAAAACTTCAGTTTCAACTGCTTATCCGCTGCAGCTCCGCGCCCTTCAGTTATTCCTAAGGGCCATCAAACTCATTTATCTAGCAGGCCATGGAGCTCGGCTCACCAAAGCTGATACCATCAATGCCTTCAAGTCTCACCTATCCATCCAGATTTCTAGCGATCCTTTGGAGTCTTCTGGAAAGGTCCCTATTACTTCGCTGTACGCCTCACCTTCGGCTGCAGAAACAGACCTAGGAATTTCGACTTTCTCTCCGAAGCAATAGGCCGGATTTCACCAACAACCACACACCCCTTACATCCTCCACCTTACAGATGACTAGGGTTGGGTACCGAAACCCGGTACCAATATGGCACCGGTATGTACTAGAACCGAATCAGAACGCAGATTTCGGTGCCTCATTTTGGTGCCATGCACGAGGTGCCATGCACAAAATATTTGTCCTTTGTTTCTCCGAAACGCACGTAAGAAGCATCACAGGCTACAACTACAAATATTTCAGCAAAATGTATATTTTAGTCAGAGTTATTGCGCTCCTATTTCATTACGCGCCGTCTGTTTGGCGCGCATGCGCGCGGCGGCGCTCCTTCTAAATGAAGTCTGTGAAGTTTAGCAGAGAATCGCAAAGCAGAAGCTCACACACTTCTGACAGCAAAATGGAAATATTTTCATGGCTTTCTAACATTTACAGATGGAGAATATACCTGTGAAATGTAAGTTATGCATTAGGGAAAACAGCATGTCTCAAACACATTAAACAGCGTCTCTGTCAGCAGCACACGCAGCCTTTCTGTCAGAGCATCTGATGACAGGGAGAGCGCGAGCCGCTTTAAACTGAAACTATAGGCTACTGTATCTTACAAGTTTTTTTTTTTATAGCCCTTCATATAAAGCTTGTCACATGTTTAAATTAGAACAAATTGTATTATGCACTTTCTCCGCAGCAGTTCAATCTGTATCCTCCCTACATATTTTATCAGATGCGCTCGTATCAAACTACTGTATATCAATATTAACTGTATTGCTTCATAATAACGTATCGATTATAAAGAATATATCGATATATCGTACAAACTCTATATACTGCCCAGCCCTAGCTTTAATTAAAATGCCTAAAGCTAAAATCCTCTTGTATTCCGCGTTTTTAAACCTGTTTAAACCAACAAAATAGAACATTACCTTTTTAGTCCACAACACCAGTTAAATGCTTTCTTTTGTGATCTGATAGCTTCTTGTCACAGAATGAGGCAGAAAACATGTTCCATAGGCTACTAATGCATTGATTAGCAATGGATTTTAAATATACTTAATTATTATGAAAATACCAGAGATGGCTTGAATAACACAGACAAACTATATATTGTCGTAGTCGAGTGTTTAATGTATTTGTTTTATCATTCAAAACGTTTATATCTTCCGTTTACTCAGTTACAGGAATAGCAATGCCTTTGTCCATATTGAGGATTTCCTGGAGCTTCATTAGTTCCATATACAGTATGTGTGTGTGTATGTATGCATGTATGTATGTATGCATGTGTATATATATATATATAACAAGTATCGGTTCAGGCACCGTTTCGGCACCGGCACCGTTTTAAAAGTATCGATTTGGCACCGGTATCAAAAAAAAGCAAACGATACCCAACCCTACAGATGACGTCCTAACGTTACATCTCCATCGCACCACCGCAATCAGGATTCCACACTAATCAGGGTTTTCACCAAACTCAGCATTCCATTTTCAGAACCGGAAACCTCAGAACCTCATACCACCATCGAGTTTTAGGCATCGCCCTTGACTCATTCAGTGTCATTTCATTTCAAGTATCTCCACCCTCTACAAAATCCACCGAATCTATGGCTTCTTTCCAACTTCTATTAACAGATAGATGTACAAGCTTCAGCTACTCGCACTCTAGGCCACCTCAACCATGACATCTGGATAATTCCTCAAGGGAAATTCTTCTTGGCCAACCTTCTGTCTAAAGCAGCAGCCATCCCATCTCTCCACAACAGAGTCATATTAGATGATGCATGCAAATGGAAATGCACCTCTGGCAATAATTCCTCACATCCCAGAACAGCGTCTTCTATCTCTATAACATCTGCATCTCTCATCTCAATTACTTACAACTATATACCGATGCAGCACCCTCAATAGGCTTCAACGGCCATTACGGAAGGCTCTGGTTTTCCTCTGAACGACCTCCAGAGTTCAGTCCCCTCAGTCCGCAGTCAAGTGCTTTCTCCACCAGATTATGAAATATACCCCATTATCATAGCAGCCATCCTTTGGGGGCACGAACGGTCCAGAAATTCAATACCCATCTACAAACCCGATTCCAAAAAAGTTGGGACACTGTACAAATTGTGAATAAAAAAGGAATGCAATAATTTACAAATCTCATAAACTTATATTTTATTCACAATAGTATATAGATAACATATCAAATGTTGAAAGTGAGACATTTTGAAATGTCATGCCAAATATTGGCTCATTTTGGATTTCATGAGAGCTACACATTCCAAAAAAGTTGGGACAGGTAGCAATAAGAGGCCGGAAAAGTTAAATGTGCATATAAGGAACAGCTGGAGGACCAATTTGCAACTTATTAGGTCAATTGGCAACATGATTGGGTATAAAAAGAGCCTCTCAGAGTGGCAGTGTCTCTCAGAAGTCAAGATGGAAAGAGGATCACCAATTCCCCCAATGCTGCGGCGAAAAATAGTGAAGCAATATCAGAAAGGAGTTTCTCAGAGAAAAATTGCAAAGAGTTTGAAGTTATCATCATCTACAGTGCATAATATCATCCAAAGATTCAGAGAATCTGGAACAATCTCTGTGCGTAAGGGTCAATGCCGGAAAACCATACTGGATGCCCGTGATCTTCGGGCCCTTAGACGGCACTGCATCACATACAGGAATGCTACTGTAATGGAAATCACAACATGGGCTCAGGAATACTTCCAGAAAACACTGTCGGTGAACACAATCCACCGTGCCATTCGCCGTTGCCGGCTAAAACTCTATAGGTCAAAAAAGAAGCCATATCTAAACATGATCCAGAAGCGCAGGCGTTTTCTCTGGGCCAAGGCTCATTTAAGATGGACTGTGGCAAAGTGGAAAACTGTTCTGTGGTCAGACGAATCAAAATTTGAAGTTCTTTTTGGAAAACTGGGATGCCATGTCATCCGGACTAAAGAGGACAAGGACAACCCAAGTTGTTATCAGCGCTCCGTTCAGAAGCCTGCATCTCTGATGGTATGGGGTTGCATGAGTGCGTGTGGCATGGGCAGTTTACACATCTGGAAAGGCACCATCAATGCTGAAAGGTATATCCAAGTTCTAGAACAACATATGCTCCCATCCAGACGTTGTCTCTTTCAGGGAAGACCTTGCATTTTCCAACATGACAATGCCAGACCACATACTGCATCAATTACAACATCATGGCTGTGTAGAAGGATCCGGGTACTGAAATGGCCAGCCTGCAGTCCAGATCTTTCACCCACAGAAAACATTTGGCGCATCATAAAGAGGAAGATGCGACAATGAAGACCTAAGACAGTTGAGCAACTAGAAGCCTGTATTAGACAAGAATGGGACAACATTCCTATTTCTAAACTTGAGCAACTTGTCTCCTCAGTCCCCAGACATTTGCAGACTGTTATAAAAAGAAGAGGGGATGCCACACAGTGGTAAACATGGCCTTGTCCCAACTTTTTTGAGATGTGTTGATGCCATGAAATTTAAAATCAACTTATTTTTCCCTTAAAATTATACATTTTCTCAGTTTAAACATTTGATATGTCATCTATGTTGTATTCTGAATAAAATATTGACATTTGAAACTTCCACATCATTGCATTCTGTTTTTATTCACAATTTGTACAGTGTCCCAACTTTTTTGGAATCGGGTTTGTACTTGGACAATGCAGTGGTAGTCAAAATTATAAACGAGAAATCGTGTCTGCTGTTATTATGCTATCACGTGCAGGCTCACTTAATAGCCGCCCGACTGCAATTCCTCCTCCAATCAGCTCATATACTGGATACCTCATTCTCATAGACAACTCATCGCCTTGTTTCTCTGTTCAGAAATCCAGAGCCTTAGCCCAGAATCAACATTCATTTTACTCCAGCCCACTGCTGACCAAAAATCTTCAAACGCATCTCAAAAGCCATGCCTTATTGCTTGCCCTGAGCGCGCTTCAACGTACCTCACCGGCTGGAACCGATCTAAGCTCACCATTCCTTCTGTCAGTTTCCTTCCATCAACCAACATGCTGCCCTTGAGACTTAATTTCTTACACTCATTCCCTCTTAAAATATTCAAATGTGCTCTTTCCAAGCCTACTCATCAGGAATCAGCTTCTTCTATAAACTAACCACTGGCAACAATTGCCCTGCTAACTCTCATCTCACACACATCCGTGCTCGTTAAAGGCTTACTAAATAAAAACCTATGCCAAACGCCTTCCACTAACCTACTTAGCCGCCACTATCAGAGCAACCTGGGCTCTCATAACACCTGAGCAGTGCCACAGACTGATCGACTCCATGCCACGCCGCATTGCTGCAGTAATTCAGGCAAAAGGAGCCCCAACTAAGTATTGAGTGCTGTACATGCTCATACTTTTCATGTTCATACTTTTCAGTTGGCCAAGATTTCTAAAAATCCTTTCTTTGTATTGGTCTTAAGTAATATTCTAATTTTCTGAGATACTGAATTTGGGGTTTTCATTAGTTGTCACTTATAATCATCAAAATTAAAAGAAATAAACACTTGAAATATATCAGTCTGTGTGGAATGAATGTATACATTATACAAGTTTCACTTTTTGAATGGAATTAGTGAAATAAATCAACTTTTTGATGATATTCTAATTATATGACCAGCACCTGCATATACAGTATATAAATAGCTCTTGTTTCTAAACTTCCTATTCATTGTGCGCTTCACGCTCCTTTCCAGTAGGTGGCGGGAATGCACCTTTCAAGTTGGTTTGCCATTAAATCCTAAAAGAAGAAGAAGAAGACTTTTATTTTGTTCTGGTGATGTGACGTCATAAGGCTGCGTCGCGCGCCTGCGTCTGTGATTAGTCTGAAGAAAGGTTTGTGCTTTTAATCATTTAAAGAGTTTAAGTAATTTAGAGAATTGAATGTAAAACTTCGAAATGAATCATTACCAAATGCTTTAATTAGTGTTATTAATGAAGGGTATTTTGTGCTTGTAACAGAAATGGTGAATCACCCTGCATCCCAATGTGCACACTATCCACGAGCACCCTATCTACCCTAAATAGTATTGAGAATGACTAATATCACAGAATTTAGGATGGAGTGCACATTGGGACGCAGGCTCAGTTTATCATCAAGCATCGATGGAGAAACAGAGTTTGTTGAATCTTAGAGTCAATTGAACTCATTTCATAACTGAAGAACTTAATGAGCTGTCTTTAAACGAACTATGATATTTTTGGCAGTTACACTAATTGTAAAGAGTGATATATTCCATTTACACTAAGTGCAAATAATGATAAATTCGTTTTCTGAGAGGAGTACCTTTTCTCTGCTCGCTTCTGGATGACTGCTGCTTCTCAACACAAGTTGTAGGTCTATTGTTGCAAAGCACAGCATTACAGCTAAAATATGATTTTCAAACCCATGCTGATGAAAACAAAACGATCGCGCTGACTGACATTTTCAGAGTGCATGCATATAAGACGCACCTTTCCGCAAGCGCATAATCTCCCTACATTATTGCAAAATATGTTTTGGTGAGATTCACATGCATTACAGTAGGTCGTAATATAGATCTGTCTCAATGTTAATCAAACATTAAAAGAAAAGACAGAATCACTCGCTGCTCTTGATTAAACTACTGTTTATTTGCTTTGTTCTTATTTTTTGTAACAAAGATAAAATAAAAATAGCTATATTGTGATTAATAATACAGTAATTATTAAGAAAAGAATAGGAGGAAAATATGCAACGTTGCTTGGTGATTTTGCTTTGGAATCTTCAGAAAAGTTAAACTTGATTTTTCTCAAAATAAACTCTGCTGACTGTATTGCCTTCAAACAGCTGTAGCTCAGTTATTTTTTTTGGTCCAATTCCAAGAAGTCATATATCTGTTAATGTGTGTATTATGCTCTCATTTGTATTTGTTTACACAGTCTTGTTTCTGTTTTGTTGTGGGACAGGCAACCACAAAGTGTATGTCATGTGACCTAATCAGTGACTGAATGAATGCACGTGCCTGTTTTTGTTTAATAAATGTGTGCCAGTCAGAGCGACTGGAGAATGAGAAAAGCACTACGTATTTCGTGTGTTATTAATGTGCTCTGCTAACAGGTTATGGGCCCAGATAACGTATCATTGTTTGTGTCTTGAGATACTGGGTGAAAGTCGAGTGAGACGAGACCTATACCGAAAACATGAGTAGGAGGCCAAGGGAAGCGGTAACAAGCCGCTGGTCGAGACTAGTTTTGGACAGAGACGAAAACAATTATGAGTTGTGGGAGACAAGATTTTTGGGCCACCTGTATTTACAGGGATTGAAAGGGACTATTTTAAACGAGCCTTCTGACGAGGATGAGGAAGATGCGGCGAAAAACGCCAAAGCTTATGCAGAGTTGATTCAATTCCTGGATGACAAGAGTCTGTCGCTGGTCATGCGGGAAGCAGCAGATGACGGACGAGCGGCGCTGGAGATTCTGCGAGAATATTATGCTGGCAAGGGGAAGCCCAGGGTGATTAGCTTGTACACAGAGCTAACTTCACTGCAGAAGACGCCCAGCGAGAGTGTTACTGAATATGTCATCAGAGCTGAGACTGCAATCACTGCTTTAAGAAATGCAGGTGAGAATCTGAGTGACGGACTTTTAATAGCAATGGTTTTGAAAGGACTTCCAGAGACATTTAAACCTTTTGCAATTCATGTTACTCAGAGTGAGGATAAAATGACTTTTGCTGAATTTAAAACAAAGCTCAGAAGTTATGAGGACATTGAAAATATGCGAGCAACTGCATCTGAGGACAATGTAATGAAAGCAAGAGCGCAGCTTGGCACGAGATCCGCTTTAGCTGGTGCAGCTGATTGTGGGGCTGGAAGTAGTGACATTGTCTGCTACAGGTGTGGTTCAAAAGGCCACAAATCAAGGACATGCCCGCGTAAACAGTGGTGCAAGCAATGTAAAAGTACCAATCACCGCGATGCAAACTGCAGACGGAGAAAGCCGCGAAACTGCAGACGGAGAAAGGATAACGCACGAAAAGTGTCCGAAGAGACGGGTGACAAGGAATATGTTTTTCGGGCAAGCGACGCTGGGATGCAGCAGCATGATACCAAGAGGAGAGGCCTAATGGTGGATGCGGGTGCAACTTCGCACATCATCACGGACATTGCAAAATTCCAGAGGTTTGACAGCAGTTTTCAAGCCGGCACACACTGCATGGAATTGGCTGATGGCACCAGATGCAACGGGGTCACCAAGAACAGAGGGGACGCATTGGTATGTTTGGTTGACAGCAGAGGACGGCGTTTCAAAACAATGTTGAGAAATGCGCTATACATCCCAACATATCCACAGGATATCTTCTCAGTGAAAGCAGCCACCTCCAACGGAGCAACAGTGATTTTCAGAGAGGGGAAGAACGTTCTGCTACATAGAGACGGTACCAAATTTGTACTATTGTACAACAAACTGTACTATTTGCACACAAAAGACAATGAATGTGTTGACCAATGTAAGAAATTTTATGATTTGCAGACTTGGCATGAGATATTAGGTCATTGCAATTATAAAGACATAATTAAACTGCAGGATGTTGTTGATGGTATGGAGATTAAGAGTAGAAAAGATAAAGCCATCCCTCGTTGTGAAGTGTGTATGCAGGGAAAGTTGATTCAGACTAGGAACAGGGGGTCAGATGCAAGAGCCAAAGCAGCTCTAGAAATGGTACACTCAGATTTAGCAGGGCCTATAGACCCAATATCCAGAGACGGTCATAGGTATGCATTGTCTTTCACAGATGATTATTCTAGTGCGGTGTTTGTATACTTTTTGAAAAATAAGAGTGACACCGTAACCGCCACAGAAAAATTCCTTGCGGACATGGCTCCATATGGAAAGGTTAAGTGCATCAGGTCTGATAATGGTACGGAGTTCACAGGTAGAGAGTACCAAGCATTACTAAGTAGAAGCGGTATTAGACATGAGAGATCAGCACCATACTCTCCACATCAAAACGGCACTGCAGAACGAAACTGGAGAACTTTATTCGACATGGCTAGGTGCATGCTAATAGAAAGTGGGTTACCAAAAATATTGTGGACCTATGCTGTCCAGACAGCTGCTGTAGTGAGAAACAGATGTTTCAATAATCGCACTAAACAATCAGCTTACTTCATGTTAACTGGCAGGCAGCCTAACATTTCTAGGATGCAGAAGTTCGGGTTAGCATGTTACGCTTACAAGCATGACAAAGGAAAGTTGGACTCAAGGAGTGAGAAAGGTATTTTCATAGGGTATGATAAGAATAGTCCAGCATACATGATCTACTATCCTAATAGCAAGAAAATACAAAAACACAGACTAGTGCAGTTTGTATCCAAAACGAGGGCTGAGTCGGAAATGATACCAATTGATGATGATGATGATTTTGGGGTCAGGAGTAATCCTAAAGAATCTTGGGAAAACTCTGATGTTGCGCTTGATCTTCCAAGTACTCAAGAACAGGCCACAGTGGTGTGCAATGAACAAACACAAAAGAATGGAGATGAATCTGAACGGAGGAGAAATCCTACCAGGGAGAGAAAAAGGCCAGGTTATTGAGATGATTATGTTTGTGGTTTTGAAGGTGATGAAACTAGCATTGATTATTGTTACAGACTAGTATGCAGTGTACCCCAAACATACAAAGAAGCTGTAACATCAGTGAATGGAAATGAATGGGTTAATGCTATGGATGAGGAGGTGCAGTCATTAGAGGAAAATAGGACCTTTACCCTAACCAACCTACCTGTAGGTAAAGAAGTAGTGGAGGTTAAATGGGTCTATGCAATTAAGAAGAATAGTGATGGTACTGACAAATACAAGGCACGATATGTTGCCAAAGGGTACAGTCAAGAGAGAGGTGTGAACTATGATGAGACTTTTTCTCCAACGGCCAGTATGACGAGTATAAGAGTGGTAATTCAAAAAGCGGTACAGGAAAATTTGATTGTTCATCAGATGGATGTGAAAACAGCATATTTACATGCACCAATAGATTGTGAAATTTATATTGAACAGCCAGAGGGTTACGAGGTAAAATCTCAAAGCAATGAAAAACTGGTGTATAAACTGGAAAAATCACTGTATGGACTGAAACAGTCAGGCAGGAACTGGAATAGAATGTTGCGCGAGTATTTATGTGAAATCAAGTTTGTTCAAAATCCAGCCGATCATTGTGTTTACACAAAGGTTAAGGAAACAGAGAAAGTTTTTATAATCATATGGGTTGATGACTTGATTATTGCAGCCAGGGATATGAATGTGCTTAATGGTGTAAAAGAGATGCTTATGTAAAAAATTTAGAATGAAGGATTTGGGGAAGTTGGCACATTTTCTTGGCATTGATTTTGAGCAAAGTGTTGATTGTGTTAAGATGTCGCAACACATGTATGTTGAGAAAATTCTTGAGAGATTTGACATGCAAAATTGTAAGTCAAGAGCTACCCCCTGGGAACAAAAACTAAACTACACTGATAATGCTGAGGTAATGAGTGATGTTCGAAAATACGGTGAGGCAGAAGGTAGCTTAATCTATCTGGCAACATGTACAAGACCAGACCTAAGTTTTGTAGTAAGTAAACTGTCACAATATTTTACCAGGCCAACTGTAGAGCAATGGAATACTGTTAAGCATGTTTTAAGATATTTGAAAAGCACCCAAAACAAAGAACTGTGCTATAGGAAAGGTCCCAATGAGAACATGATACATGCATACAGTGACGCAAACTGGGCAGCTGATGTAACTGATAGACGGAGTACTACAGGTTACTGTATTAGCCTAAACAAAAATGGTCCATTGGTCTCATGGAAGTCCAAAAGGCAGCCTACTGTTGCGCTGTCCACTTGTGAGGCTGAATATATGGCATTGGCTGCGACTGTACAGGAATGCTTATATCTAGAGCAATTGCTACAAGACATTGATGGCCTGAAGTATGAGTTAAAAGTCTATGAAGACAATCAGGATGCCATAGCCTTAGCAAAAAATCCTGTGTATAGACAGAGATGTAAACATGTGGACATTAAATACCATTTTGTGAGGTCTGTAATAAACGAGGGCAGAATGAATCTGGAGTACTGTCCAACTGATAATATGGTTGCAGATGTATTAACGAAACCAGCAACAAAACTTAAGTTAATGAAATTTGATATGTTTATGTTAGGTGTATGAACTAATTATGTGGAAAGAATAGAATAACAATGTGAGAGCAAGTGGGGGTGTTAATGTGTGTATTATGCTCTCATTTGTATTTGTTTACAGTCTTGTTTTAGTTTTGTTGTGGGACAGGCAACCACAAAGTGTATGTCATGTGACCTAATCAGTGACTGAATGAATGCACGTGCCTGTTTTTGTTTAATAAATGTGTGCCAGTCAGAGCGACTGGAGAATGAGAAAAGCACTACGTATTTCGTGTGTTATTAATGTGCTCTGCTAACGATGTCAATTAAGGTATTTTAATGGAGAATGAAAATCAAAAGAACTAGGGCTGCACGATATATCGTTTCAGCATTGATATCGACGATGTGCGCATCCGCAGTAGTCACATCGCAGGATGTGCGATGTTTAGTAGGCCTATACTTTTCGTTATATATATACTGATTGTTTTCTTTGCTCACACACAGACACTGCATCTACACCAGCTGTACAGAGATATCCATTTTTAAATAAATTTAGTAGCAGAGCTACTGCAAGATTTCAGTGCTGGAAATCCATTTATCCTTTGCTGAAACTTCAGTGTCGTCGAGGAGCGCGCTGATCACGGTTGCTTAGCAACGGCAGAAGCCACGAAAGCGCAAGCTCCAGAGCGCTTTGGAAAGAAGGAGAAAGCAGCGCGGCTGGTGTTTTCCACGAGATGTGAACGGCCTATGGCCCCAAAGTCTGTCTACACTGGACGCGACAAAGCTAATGTTACAAATCATTTTAACTTTTGTGTCAGTTCGTCATAAAAAGAGCGAGGCATCAGTTAGAGCGGGGATTTAGACCGGGATTAGAGCGGAATTTGTCGCGCCGCGCATGCATCCAGTGTAGACAGACAGCATCACTGATTATGGGTTCTACACAGTGGTGTAGTCTACGTGATACGCAGGTATACAGCGTATACCCACTAGCAAAGGTCAAGGATTTCCGTATACCCACTTGTACGGAACAACACCTTTGTGACAGATCTTTCACACTATCATTCATAAATTCAAAGCACTGATCTTTGCGATCAAAGCACTGACTTTTTGAAAATCACGCTGTTTCTGTTGATGACCAGTGCTATTGCGCAACTCTTTCATTTCATCTGACTGGCTGAGGCCATCCTAAAAATGTGCCACTGCTGCACGTCGCCACGAAAGCTTGTCATTTGAAAGTGTTACCTTGTCCATTTAAACATTCAAAAGAGTTTCTAAGCATTCAAACACAGGACGCGGAACAACTTAAATGAGTACTCGTACTCAGTGTTCGGTGTGCACATATCAAACATAAACTTAAGTGAACAAACAGTTGAGAAAAAAATCGGATGTGTATCATAATGGATGTATTGTCTCTTAAAGTGATCGTGCCTAATTTACTAGCTGCTGTCAGAGTCCTTAATGTTAATCCAAGAAAATTAAATCAGAGAAAATCATTCACAGCTCTTTACTGAACAAGCCTACTTTGTAGTTTAACAATAATTAATCTATATTTAATTTATACAGTGAAGACTAAGCAATGCTATTTTATATTTAATTATTCGGTTTCTGTGCCTGGACACCGACAAACTTGAAAAAAACGTAAACATTAAATAGCACAAATAAATATATAGAACAAACATATATTAAACTATTTCAAACAGTTCCCACAGGTACAACCTGCACTGAGCCCCCGCAAACCCCAGCTACGCCCCGAAGAGCAGTGACAGATCAGTCAACTGTCTCAAGCATCTTTCACGCATGCAGTCAACAGTATGTTGAGTTTCTCAGGCCAACATAACTAGCTAATAACTTCAGTAACATTGTGTTGCTTATCATAAATTGACATGTTGATATCACATAAGCAGTCTTTCAGAATGCTGTCAGTTACATAGATGCATACTGTACACATTAGTGAGTGGTGCTTATGGGGTGTCGCTTTGGGACGGGTGAGGGAGGGAAAAATAACAGTATGCTCACTACAAAAAACTAGACTACACCACTGGTTCTACAGTATTTTGTGGCGTCACGCGTGTCAGGTGTAGACAAGGTAAGAGCCATGCAGATGCTATGGTCGTAATTTGTTTATTTTCTATGCTGATTTACTCACCTATAAAATCACCCCAATCATTGATTTTTTTTTCCAAACAGATATTAAAATCATGTTTTTCTTTTTTTTTTTTTTTTCTAAATATCGCAATATATATTGCAGAAAAACAAAATATCGCAATGTGAGTTTTTTCCAATATCGTGCAGCCCTAAAAAGAACTCATGAATGCTCATTCCGATTCATTTTGCCAGCACGGGTCACAATTTATTCCCTAGCACTAACCCTCTCAGAAAACTTTGTCAATCAGGGGTGAAAAAAGTGACAAAGATGCCACCCTCCTCTCCCATTATTCCAAACCACAAAAAACATTGCCATATTGCTCCCACTTTAAACTGTTTTTTTTTTATTTGTCTCTAAATTATGCCTATATATATATATATATATATATATATATATATATATATATATATATATTTACTCAAAAAGGAAGCATTATAATTTTTTTTTTTTAAATAATTTAGAAAAATGTGCCATGCAAGGGGAAGATTTCTGCTGCCTGGTTGAAATACACTTAGCAAAATGAAAATTACTTGATATTACCACTATGACCAGTAGATGGCTGCAAAGGATCACTCATTGGTACATTTGCCATTTCTAATAGTTATTTTCACTGTTTGCTTTAGGATTTATATTTAGACATTATCAAAAAAACACTTATAACATAACAAAAAAAACACTTTTTGTCAAAGTTTAGCACTGTTTTGTACTAAAGGATAAATAGTATGACGAGTTTTCAAAAACTTTTGATCACCAGAAATGACCTATTCAAAATTGTCTGCGAAATGGGACTAGTTAAGCTGAGTTTGTCTTTTTCTGTTCTGCACCCCAGAACATTTCCCTCCTCTTATTCATTTTATTTAGGATAATTCAGTGTCTGTAATGTCAAATAAGCGATTGATGCTCACTTGATAATAAAATTAAATTAATAATATTATTATTATTAAATTATTAAAAGAATAACTTCTTTCATCTTTGTTTATTTGTAACAAGTAATATTTTGGTTATTTATAACGTTTTATTTTTAGAAGATTTTCACAGCATGACTTAGGCAAAAATGTAGCTTATCAGAATCATGGCCCATGAACATGACAAAAAATGTAGGTCTCTGTTAATTGCATTGCAGTTTGCTCTGGATAAGTAAGTGTAGCTTAAACGTAAGAGCCCTTGAGCAGATCTGATAAGACAAAAAGGGCTATTTGTGTTAGGCTATTTCTTTTCTTTTAGTAGGCTAGGTGCATTAAATGATTTA
Organism: Aspiorhynchus laticeps; assembly: GCA_023376895.1. Lineage (NCBI taxonomy): Eukaryota > Metazoa > Chordata > Actinopteri > Cypriniformes > Cyprinidae > Aspiorhynchus > Aspiorhynchus laticeps. Next base: position 34,387,976 of record CM041815.1, read on the forward strand.
CCAAGCTGTTATCAGCATTAAGACGTTAAATCTGTCATTGTAGCGTTTTGAAGCTCAAATTTTGTTTGGAAGTCTTAAAATAACAGTACATTTTAATCAGTTATGTTATCAATTATTTAGTCAGATACAGATAGAGAAGCACAATAAGATTTGTGAGAGTGCGATTGGATGTGAATTAGTCCCGCACGTCTGTGCAACGTCTCTCTACTGGTGAAGCTGTGTTTTAATTATTTGTCCATTAACTGTCCATCGCCGTTTTCATAACCTTCACCTTCTGTCTGATTTCAGTGATGGGCTACATCAGTGTCAAGCTAGATAATCTTGTCAATTCTTGATAAAATGCAGTTATATTATGAGATGTTGGCATTAATTGTGCTCATGATGGAGCAGTAGCGAAGTGCTCTCGGAGCAAACAAAAACTACAACTCCCGACTTTCAAAAAATCCTTGCTTCAGTCAAAATCACGCAGCTCCATGATTTTTGCTCCGCTCTCACTGCACTCGATCCCATTACTCTGGTTTTGGGTGGCAACCAGGGTGGCAAAGCTCATTTTTAGGGTGGCACCGTGCCACCCTTGTGGACACGCCCCTGCTTGAGTTATATTTAGCAGATTCTGGCAAATATAGTAGGTTATCTGGGTATTCCATGCATACAGAACATTTACATACTATGCGCAGCATATATACTGGATACTGCAGAAATAGTAAGAGTAGTATGATAGTATGGCATTTCGAACACAGCCACCCTGTCTTGTTCTGTCCTTGACTTCTAGTTTCTTCCTGTGCTCGCGTCCCATTCCTGCTCGGACTTTAGTTCCATTGTGGGCTTCAACACGCACTTAAATCCAAGGTATCCAATTCAATCATGCAGATAACAAACAATTATTCCAACTATAGATGGTTTCAACGGCAACCACATAAACAAATGTTACTACGCATGCACGCTTTTGTGGCCCTAATTTAACTTCCAGTAGACATCCAACTAGCTAAGTCCAACAACAGCTAAGTCCCTCTAGAGTAGATTATTTTTTGATAACAAGCAAAATATGTTTGCTGTGTAAATCAGACGGACTGCAGCAATAACTACATGGACGGACTTATTATAAATGCGGCGCTAAAGCGGGAGAACTAGAGGTTTCCCCGGTAACGACTGTTGGGCTGTACACAAGAAGCGCTCAGCTTACAAATGCTGCTTTATCAGGCATATAACATGCAAGATGAAATGAAAATTACATCGAACGTTTTCTAAAAACAGTGTTCCTTCAGAAATACAGTGATATAAAAACACCCGCGCCTCGCTTTGATTTTTAAACGTGCATTACTTGCTCTTGTTTATTCAACGAAGCCTTTTGGAAAATAGGTCAGTTTTGATATCGTGGTGGGTTGCCACAAATAAATAAATGTATGTGAAAAACATCCCAGAGCACAACAACCTGGGGCCCGTTTCAAGGAGGTTCAACCAACTCTGAGTTTAAACTTGAACTCAGAGTTGACTTACCCTGAGATGGTAAACTCAAGAGTTTTCGGTTACAGAACGGCTGAATTGTGTTAGTTTACTCAACTCTAAGTAGGTTGACTGAGTTTAGCGCGTGCACCACGACTATGAAAAGTCTTGATCAGTGGAGCTCCGAAATTGCGATTCACCATGGCAACAGCTCCCGCCTAAAGACGTCAGTGTGCGTACTTCTGTCAATGCGTAACTTTAATTCTTAATAACTGTCAATAACTTAATAACTGTTATAATATCAGAGGTGAAAACTGTAAATTATTGAACTAATATTCATTTTAATGGTATCCCATGGCCACGAAAAAAGGAAAAAGACAGAAAAAAGAAACAAGAACGAGGCAGCAGCTAAAAATGAAGTATAAAAACACAATCCAATCAAGGTAAAGCTTTTAACTACTGTGTGCAGATATTTTTTCCACTTTTTTGATGATGTCCTTTGATCTTGCACCTGGCTAAGATATTTTTGGATGTGCGTACTTTCACCCTTCCTAAATGACTTTACAAACATATGACATTAAATATCATTCAATATCTATTTCAATGCGCTGCAGCTTTTTCCACATAGTCTAACACTCTTCTCACATAATTAAATATTCTCTAATCCAACCTGTTACATTTCTTAGAGTAATAATATTAACTACTGACTTGTCGACAGCAAGAAGGCAGAGCTGCAGCAGCACACACTGACAGATGAAGAGGAGATGGTCAAGTATTGGAAGAATTCTAAAAATCTAAAAGTAAAAAGAATAACTTTTGTATTAGGAAATAAAGATGACCAAAAAATTGTGAATAATTTGTTTATTTAACAGCTGTGGTGGTGTTATGTCTCATTCTAGCATCTTTCCATTCCATACAGTAATCAGTTTCATTTTCAACTCAGCCAGCTTCAGTAGCTCATTGCCCCCTCCCATCTCAGCAGCTCTATGCTCAAAAGGTAATTTACAGCAGTTCAAACAGGAGACTCTAAACTTTACTGTCTACAATTCGCAGCTCAAACATCCTTTCACGCCAACTTCGTGGAGCCCCTCCCTTCTATCTTCAGCATGCTCAATTATCGCCCCCCTTCAACCTCAACCATCCCTTTCACGCAAAACTTCAGTTTCAACTGCTTATCCGCTGCAGCTCCGCGCCCTTCAGTTATTCCTAAGGGCCATCAAACTCATTTATCTAGCAGGCCATGGAGCTCGGCTCACCAAAGCTGATACCATCAATGCCTTCAAGTCTCACCTATCCATCCAGATTTCTAGCGATCCTTTGGAGTCTTCTGGAAAGGTCCCTATTACTTCGCTGTACGCCTCACCTTCGGCTGCAGAAACAGACCTAGGAATTTCGACTTTCTCTCCGAAGCAATAGGCCGGATTTCACCAACAACCACACACCCCTTACATCCTCCACCTTACAGATGACTAGGGTTGGGTACCGAAACCCGGTACCAATATGGCACCGGTATGTACTAGAACCGAATCAGAACGCAGATTTCGGTGCCTCATTTTGGTGCCATGCACGAGGTGCCATGCACAAAATATTTGTCCTTTGTTTCTCCGAAACGCACGTAAGAAGCATCACAGGCTACAACTACAAATATTTCAGCAAAATGTATATTTTAGTCAGAGTTATTGCGCTCCTATTTCATTACGCGCCGTCTGTTTGGCGCGCATGCGCGCGGCGGCGCTCCTTCTAAATGAAGTCTGTGAAGTTTAGCAGAGAATCGCAAAGCAGAAGCTCACACACTTCTGACAGCAAAATGGAAATATTTTCATGGCTTTCTAACATTTACAGATGGAGAATATACCTGTGAAATGTAAGTTATGCATTAGGGAAAACAGCATGTCTCAAACACATTAAACAGCGTCTCTGTCAGCAGCACACGCAGCCTTTCTGTCAGAGCATCTGATGACAGGGAGAGCGCGAGCCGCTTTAAACTGAAACTATAGGCTACTGTATCTTACAAGTTTTTTTTTTTATAGCCCTTCATATAAAGCTTGTCACATGTTTAAATTAGAACAAATTGTATTATGCACTTTCTCCGCAGCAGTTCAATCTGTATCCTCCCTACATATTTTATCAGATGCGCTCGTATCAAACTACTGTATATCAATATTAACTGTATTGCTTCATAATAACGTATCGATTATAAAGAATATATCGATATATCGTACAAACTCTATATACTGCCCAGCCCTAGCTTTAATTAAAATGCCTAAAGCTAAAATCCTCTTGTATTCCGCGTTTTTAAACCTGTTTAAACCAACAAAATAGAACATTACCTTTTTAGTCCACAACACCAGTTAAATGCTTTCTTTTGTGATCTGATAGCTTCTTGTCACAGAATGAGGCAGAAAACATGTTCCATAGGCTACTAATGCATTGATTAGCAATGGATTTTAAATATACTTAATTATTATGAAAATACCAGAGATGGCTTGAATAACACAGACAAACTATATATTGTCGTAGTCGAGTGTTTAATGTATTTGTTTTATCATTCAAAACGTTTATATCTTCCGTTTACTCAGTTACAGGAATAGCAATGCCTTTGTCCATATTGAGGATTTCCTGGAGCTTCATTAGTTCCATATACAGTATGTGTGTGTGTATGTATGCATGTATGTATGTATGCATGTGTATATATATATATAACAAGTATCGGTTCAGGCACCGTTTCGGCACCGGCACCGTTTTAAAAGTATCGATTTGGCACCGGTATCAAAAAAAAGCAAACGATACCCAACCCTACAGATGACGTCCTAACGTTACATCTCCATCGCACCACCGCAATCAGGATTCCACACTAATCAGGGTTTTCACCAAACTCAGCATTCCATTTTCAGAACCGGAAACCTCAGAACCTCATACCACCATCGAGTTTTAGGCATCGCCCTTGACTCATTCAGTGTCATTTCATTTCAAGTATCTCCACCCTCTACAAAATCCACCGAATCTATGGCTTCTTTCCAACTTCTATTAACAGATAGATGTACAAGCTTCAGCTACTCGCACTCTAGGCCACCTCAACCATGACATCTGGATAATTCCTCAAGGGAAATTCTTCTTGGCCAACCTTCTGTCTAAAGCAGCAGCCATCCCATCTCTCCACAACAGAGTCATATTAGATGATGCATGCAAATGGAAATGCACCTCTGGCAATAATTCCTCACATCCCAGAACAGCGTCTTCTATCTCTATAACATCTGCATCTCTCATCTCAATTACTTACAACTATATACCGATGCAGCACCCTCAATAGGCTTCAACGGCCATTACGGAAGGCTCTGGTTTTCCTCTGAACGACCTCCAGAGTTCAGTCCCCTCAGTCCGCAGTCAAGTGCTTTCTCCACCAGATTATGAAATATACCCCATTATCATAGCAGCCATCCTTTGGGGGCACGAACGGTCCAGAAATTCAATACCCATCTACAAACCCGATTCCAAAAAAGTTGGGACACTGTACAAATTGTGAATAAAAAAGGAATGCAATAATTTACAAATCTCATAAACTTATATTTTATTCACAATAGTATATAGATAACATATCAAATGTTGAAAGTGAGACATTTTGAAATGTCATGCCAAATATTGGCTCATTTTGGATTTCATGAGAGCTACACATTCCAAAAAAGTTGGGACAGGTAGCAATAAGAGGCCGGAAAAGTTAAATGTGCATATAAGGAACAGCTGGAGGACCAATTTGCAACTTATTAGGTCAATTGGCAACATGATTGGGTATAAAAAGAGCCTCTCAGAGTGGCAGTGTCTCTCAGAAGTCAAGATGGAAAGAGGATCACCAATTCCCCCAATGCTGCGGCGAAAAATAGTGAAGCAATATCAGAAAGGAGTTTCTCAGAGAAAAATTGCAAAGAGTTTGAAGTTATCATCATCTACAGTGCATAATATCATCCAAAGATTCAGAGAATCTGGAACAATCTCTGTGCGTAAGGGTCAATGCCGGAAAACCATACTGGATGCCCGTGATCTTCGGGCCCTTAGACGGCACTGCATCACATACAGGAATGCTACTGTAATGGAAATCACAACATGGGCTCAGGAATACTTCCAGAAAACACTGTCGGTGAACACAATCCACCGTGCCATTCGCCGTTGCCGGCTAAAACTCTATAGGTCAAAAAAGAAGCCATATCTAAACATGATCCAGAAGCGCAGGCGTTTTCTCTGGGCCAAGGCTCATTTAAGATGGACTGTGGCAAAGTGGAAAACTGTTCTGTGGTCAGACGAATCAAAATTTGAAGTTCTTTTTGGAAAACTGGGATGCCATGTCATCCGGACTAAAGAGGACAAGGACAACCCAAGTTGTTATCAGCGCTCCGTTCAGAAGCCTGCATCTCTGATGGTATGGGGTTGCATGAGTGCGTGTGGCATGGGCAGTTTACACATCTGGAAAGGCACCATCAATGCTGAAAGGTATATCCAAGTTCTAGAACAACATATGCTCCCATCCAGACGTTGTCTCTTTCAGGGAAGACCTTGCATTTTCCAACATGACAATGCCAGACCACATACTGCATCAATTACAACATCATGGCTGTGTAGAAGGATCCGGGTACTGAAATGGCCAGCCTGCAGTCCAGATCTTTCACCCACAGAAAACATTTGGCGCATCATAAAGAGGAAGATGCGACAATGAAGACCTAAGACAGTTGAGCAACTAGAAGCCTGTATTAGACAAGAATGGGACAACATTCCTATTTCTAAACTTGAGCAACTTGTCTCCTCAGTCCCCAGACATTTGCAGACTGTTATAAAAAGAAGAGGGGATGCCACACAGTGGTAAACATGGCCTTGTCCCAACTTTTTTGAGATGTGTTGATGCCATGAAATTTAAAATCAACTTATTTTTCCCTTAAAATTATACATTTTCTCAGTTTAAACATTTGATATGTCATCTATGTTGTATTCTGAATAAAATATTGACATTTGAAACTTCCACATCATTGCATTCTGTTTTTATTCACAATTTGTACAGTGTCCCAACTTTTTTGGAATCGGGTTTGTACTTGGACAATGCAGTGGTAGTCAAAATTATAAACGAGAAATCGTGTCTGCTGTTATTATGCTATCACGTGCAGGCTCACTTAATAGCCGCCCGACTGCAATTCCTCCTCCAATCAGCTCATATACTGGATACCTCATTCTCATAGACAACTCATCGCCTTGTTTCTCTGTTCAGAAATCCAGAGCCTTAGCCCAGAATCAACATTCATTTTACTCCAGCCCACTGCTGACCAAAAATCTTCAAACGCATCTCAAAAGCCATGCCTTATTGCTTGCCCTGAGCGCGCTTCAACGTACCTCACCGGCTGGAACCGATCTAAGCTCACCATTCCTTCTGTCAGTTTCCTTCCATCAACCAACATGCTGCCCTTGAGACTTAATTTCTTACACTCATTCCCTCTTAAAATATTCAAATGTGCTCTTTCCAAGCCTACTCATCAGGAATCAGCTTCTTCTATAAACTAACCACTGGCAACAATTGCCCTGCTAACTCTCATCTCACACACATCCGTGCTCGTTAAAGGCTTACTAAATAAAAACCTATGCCAAACGCCTTCCACTAACCTTCAATTTCAATCTCTTCTAGTGTTTTGCCCTGAAGATTTGTAAGTGAACCTTTCTCCATAGCAAGTAGTAGTTTAGATATTTTGGCCAGCTGGGTTGTAGCCTCCGGAAGCCTGTAATACTCTCTGTGGACACGGCTATTGTGGCCCAAAAAGTCAGCAACTTGGTCCAACTCATGGTTTTTGAGGTTAAGGACCTGTGACAAAGTTGCAACATGTTTGCGTAACTGTGTCGACCGGAGAAGTTCAGGGTTTTGCGCACCACACTCATTTGCATAAATTCTCAGACAGTCTTGTCCTCGGTATGGAGTCAAACAGTTGGGTCTTGCAAACAGGAATGTGTTTTCTTCTGGGACTCCACACTCTGTTCTTCTGCTTATGAGGTGTGTTAAGGCATCAACCATGTCTGGCGATAGCAAAACTGCCACTTTTCGCCCCCTTTTACCCCTAATTTCCACCCGACTGAAATGTACACAAAGTTTTTGTTCAAACTTTGTTAGCCCAACAGCAACATCTTTATGTAGGGCAGCTGTGTCCCTCTCTAGAAAACCTTGTAGTTGCATCTTTGCAACCTCTCCTCCATGTTGTCGGTTAAACAGCATTCATTAAGCAGATGCAATTTTCCAAATTAAAATCAGTGATGATGGTTATCACTTTGGTTGTTATGGATTGGTTTAATGTCTTTATATCATAATAATGCACTGCAGTCTGACGTTTGTCTTGTGTTCTTGCTCTTCTTTTGGACCACTATTGCCCCTTCATTGCCAGTCTGAGTCACAGTTCGATTGCTTCAGTCTGTTGTGCTGCTGTGCGGTTTGTGATTGTAGCTCTGCTTTTTTATTGAATCTTTACCTTACTTTCACTCTGTTGTTTAAAGTGATAATATATAACTTAATTCCCACCATATTTCTGGTATTATCTATCAAACTAATTTGATCGCTCGCTTTAAAAACCGCGAGTGTAGTGCGTTAGCTTGTCACTCGCGGTTCCATTCGCATTGCTACTCGCGCCTATTATTGTTTTCTTTTTTCTCGCTCCGTTTTCATTTCTCTCTCGCTCCGTTTTTCACGAGTTCATCAAACAACAGTGGTAAGTGGTAAGTGGTAGGTGGTAAGTGGTAAGTTAAATTGGTATCATTCATCAATCACGGTGAGTAATGGCTTCTTCTCCTGCTATTGTTATTTGCACAGTCTGCCACATGTATAGTTTATCTCTCTCTGTCGGCGATGAGGGATTCACATGTGATAAATGCAGGGAAATAGTTAGGCTGACAGAGAAGGTTTTAGAACTAGAGACACGCATCCAAACTTTAGTTGAGGACAGTAAGAATGTGAGGGCTGTAGATACTGCTTTGGATGTGACTAGCTCAGGGATTCCTGTACATTGTTCGGTTCCGGCATTAGCGCCCCCGCAGCAGGGCAACTGGGTGACTGTGAGGCAGCATAGTCGCGGGTCAAAACACCGCTCTTCCGTTCCGATCAGAACATCAAACAGGTTCTCCCCACTCAGTGACGCACCCACTGAGAAACCTGGTGAAAGTGCTCTAGTTATTGGCGATTCTATTGTACGGAACGTGAAAATAGAGACACCAGCCACCATAGTCCATTGTTTACCGGGAGCCAGAGTGCCTGACATCTTGGCAAATTTAAAAGTGCTGGCTAATGCTAAACGTAAATTCAGTAAGATTGTTATCCACGCCGGCGCTAATGATGTTCGACTTCGCCAGTCGGAGATCACTAAAAATAATGTTAAAGAGGTGTGTGAACTTGCAAGTACGATGTCAGACACTGTAATATGCTCTGGCCCCCTCCCTGCTTACCGGGGTGATGAGATTCATAGTAGACTGTCATCATTAAATGGCTGGATGTCTAAGTGGTGCCCGCAAAACAACATAGGTTTTATAGACAATTGGACGAGTTTTTGGGGCAGACCTGACCTGTTGAAAAGAGATGGTGTTCATCCCTCCTGGGGTGGTGTCGCTCTTCTCTCTAGAAATTTGGCACATAGTCTTAGAGTTCATACTTGACTAACTGGAGCCCAGGTCAGGAAGCAGACAGACTGGCTAAACCGACCGTCTGCTAGCCGCCTCACGTCACAGAAGTCAGTTAATTCTCAGCACATAGAGACTCCTTCACTTAGATATCACACTATAGAGATTGTGTCTGTTCCCCGAACTGGAAAATACAGAAAACGTCAAAAACTATTTATGAGTAACCATTTAATTGATGTTCAACAAATAAAAAATGTTTACAATACACAGAAACAATTGATAAAACTTGGTTTACTGAATATCAGGTCCCTTTCTACAAAAGCACTTTTTGTAAATGATTTGATTAATGATCATAACCTAGATTTGCTCTGTTTGACAGAAACATGGCTAAAACCAGATGAATACATTATTTTAAATGAGTCCACCCCCCAAGATTACTGTTACAAAAATGAGCCGCGTCCAAAAGGCAAAGGGGGAGGTGTTGCTACAATTTATAACAATATTCTCAGTATTTCTCAGAAGACAGGCTTTAAGTATAACTCCTTTGAAGTAATGGTGCTTCATATAAAATTATCTAGAGAAAAAAGTATTAATGATAAATCCCCCGTAACGTTTGTACTGGCTACTGTATACAGGCCACCAGGGCACCATACAGACTTTATTAAAGAATTTGCTGATTTTCTATCAGAGTTAGTGCTGGCTGCAGATAGAGTCCTAATTGTGGGTGATTTTAATATCCATGTTGATAATGAAAAAGATGCATTAGGATCAGCATTCACAGACATTCTGAACTCTATTGGGGTTAGACAACACGTTTCAGGACCTACTCATAGTCGAAATCATACTCTAGATTTAATACTGTCACATGGAATTGATGTTAATGGTATTGAAATTCTGCAGCAAAGCGATGATATATCAGATCATTATCTAGTCTTGTGTGAACTCCATATAGTTAAAGCTGTAAATTCAACTCCTTCTTATAAATATGGTAGAACCATCACTTCTACCACAAAAGACTGCTTTGTAAGTAATCTTCCTGATTTATCTCAATTCCTCAGCATATCCAACTGCTCAGAACAACTTGATGATGTAACAGAAACTATGAACTCTCTCTTTTCTAGCACTTTAGATACAATTGCTCCTTTACGCTTAAGGAAGATTAAGGAAAAGAGTCCAACACCGTGGTATAATGAGCACACTCGCACTCTAAAGAGAGCAGCCCGGAAAATGGAGCGCAGCTGGAGGAAAACAAAACTAGAGGTATTTCGTTTAGCCTGGCGGGAAAGTACCCTATCCTACAGAAAAGCTTTAAAAACTGCTAGATCTGATTACTTTTCGTCTCTTTTAGAACAAAACAAACATAACCCCAGGTATTTATTCAATACAGTGGCAAAATTAACAAAAAATAAAGCATCAACAGGTGTTGACATTTCCCAACAGCACAGCAGTAATGATTTTATGAACTACTTTACTTCCAAGATTGATACTATTAGAGATCAAATTGTAACCATGCAGCCGTCAGCTATATCATCACATCAAATAGTGTACTATAGATCCCCTGAGGAACAATTCCACTCATTCTCTACTATAGGAGAGGAAGAATTGTATAAACTTGTTAATTCATCTAAACCAACAACATGTATGTTAGACCCTATTCCATCTAAACTACTAAAAGAGGTGCTTCCAGAAGTCATAGATCCTCTTTTGGCTATTATTAATTCGTCATTGTCATTAGGATATGTCCCCAAAAAGTTTAAATTGGCTGTTATTAAGCCTCTCATTAAAAAAACACAACTTGACCCCAAAGATCTAGTTAATTACAGACCGATCTCGAATCTCCCTTTTCTGTCAAAGATATTAGAAAAGGTTGTATCCTCACAATTATATTCCTTCTTAGAGAAAAATGATATCTGTGAGGATTTCCAGTCAGGATTTAGACCGTATCATAGTACTGAGACTGCTCTCATTAGAGTTACAAATGACCTGCTCTTATCATCTGATCGTGGTTGTATCTCTCTATTAGTTCTACTGGATCTTAGCGCTGCGTTCGACACTATCGATCACAACATTCTTTTGAATAGACTAGAAAACTTTGTTGGCATTAGTGGAAGTGCATTAGCATGGTTCAAATCGTACTTATCTGACCGCCATCAATTCGTAGCAGTGAATGAAGAGGTATCATATCGATCACAAGTGCAGTATGGAGTTCCTCAAGGCTCAGTACTAGGACCGTTACTTTTCACGCTTTACATGTTACCCTTGGGAAATATCATTAGGAAACACGGGGTTAGCTTTCACTGTTATGCTGATGACACTCAGCTCTATATTTCTTCACGGCCTGGTGAAACACGCCAAATTGAGAAACTTATGGAATGCATAGTCGATATAAAAAACTGGATGACGAGTAATTTCTTACTGCTAAATTCTGAAAAAACAGAGGTGTTACTTATCGGACCTAAAACCCCCACAAGTAATAACCTAGGACACTGTCTAACACTTGATGGCTGCTCTGTAAATTCTTCGTCATCAGTCAGGAACCTAGGTGTGCTATTTAATAGTAATCTCTCCTTTGACAGCCACGTTTCTAGCATTTGTAGAACTGCATTTTTTCATCTTAAAAATATATCTAAACTGAGACCTATGCTCTCAATGTCAAATGCAGAAATATTAATTCATGCGTTTATGACCTCAAGGTTAGATTATTGTAATGCTTTATTGGGTGGTTGTTCTGCGCGCTTAATAAACAAATTACAGATGGTTCAAAATGCAGCAGCTAGAGTTCTTACTAGAACCAGGAAGTATGAGCACATTAGCCCGGTTCTGTCAACACTGCACTGGCTCCCTACTAAACATCGTATAGATTTTAAAATCTTGTTAATTACTTATAAAGCCCTGAATGGTTTAGCTCCTCAGTACTTGAGCGAGCTCTTATCGCATTATAGTCCTTCACGTCCGCTGCGTTCTCAAAACTCTGGCCATTTGATAATACCTAGAATATCAAAATCAACTGCGGGCGGCAGATCTTTTTCCTATTTAGCGCCCAAACTCTGGAACAATCTACCAAACTCTGTTCGGGAGGCAGACACACTCTGTCAGTTTAAATCTAGATTAAAGACCCATCTCTTTAACCTGGCGTACACATAACACACTAATACACTTCTATTATTCAAATCCGTTAAAGGATTGTTAGGCTGCATTAATTAGATCAACCGGAACCGGGAACACTTCCCATAACACATGATGTACTTGTTACATCGTAAAAAGATTGACATCTACGCTAATATTAGTCTGTTTCTTTCTTATTCTGTTTCTCAGTCCGTGTCTGGATCAGATGGTGGATTGGCGCCGGGAGATGATGTCTGCAGCCCAGATTGTCGGCGGAGGCCGGACCCCTGGATGAGCCCCGGGGACATAATCCCAGTGAAGACCTCGACTTAAAATACAATAAAACTAAAAATAAAACAAATAACTAAAAATATAATAAAATACCTAACTACATAATACTATTATTGTTAGAAATTGCAACAATATTAAAATAGAAATATAATACATTTAAAGTTTTAATTAAAACAATAATTAAACAATAAATAAACAATAATATCATGGCCAGAGGAGAACTGGCCCCCCGACTGAGCCTGGTTTCTCCCAAGGTTTTTTTTTCTCCACTCTGTCACAGAGGGAGTTTTGGTTCCTTGCCGCTGTCGCCTCTGGCTTGCTCAGTTGGGGACACTTAATTTCTAGCAATTATCGTCAATTTAATTTCACAGATATTATTTAAACTAAACTTAGCTAGACGATGACATCTCTGAATTCAATAATGAAATGCCTTTAACTGAAAATTGAGTGTTTAATCTTATTATTATACATTACTGACACTCTATCCTCCAACTTGATACTGTTAAGTGCTTTGACACAATCTGTATTGTTAAAAGCGCTATATAAATAAAGGTGACTTGACTTGACTTGACTTAAAAATCATAAGAAAATTAGGGTTAATTTCAAAACAGTTGTAGGCTGCAGCCTAATAATAATAGTAATTAAAATAATTAAATTTATGAAAAACGCCTAGAAATTCTATTAACTTGAAATGTTTAGATTACATTTATAAGTACTTTGGGGTCAATATGACCCCAATCAACTTCTCCTTAGTTAAAAAAATGGTTCCCTACATCTCAGTGGACTTAGTCAATATGACCCCAATTGAAAATGAATGGGAAATGCGAAAAAACACTTTTTTTTTTTATTTGTCAAAAAAAATCAATAAATCCAGAATAAATCTGGAAATTTCCACACAGAAAGGAAGGCCTGGTACTAGAGCACAAATGCAATGTACAAAAGACATGCTCACTCACAAACACACACACACACACACACAGAGATATGACTGACACAGAGAGCATTTTTTATAGAATTTGGCAAAAAAAAAATCAGCCACAGATGCAGAACAAAGATCTGTCAAAGGTTGGGACCTAATGCACGCACACAGGCACACTCACACACACGGACACACACACACACACGTACACACAAAGACACGCACACACACACACACATTCATGCACAATGCATGCACGCACACACACACACACACACCTTATTAATGCACATGCATGCACACACACACACACACACACACACACACACACCTAATTACAACTACAACTACAATCTGGCTCTTAAGTCTTGTCCTTTAGGTGTGTCTTATGTTGCATTTTTCTGTCAAATTTCTGTGGCATTTTGTAAAAACAGACATTTCAAAATGCATCAAACTACAAACAAATTCTACTATTTGAAATAATATTTATTTTTAATGTCTTTTCTAATGTTTATATATACATAAATTCACAAAATGTATCACTAAAGTAGTGATAGGAGCAGTTGGCCACATCCAGTCAAATGAATGGCTGTCTATGGCCCTCTGCTGGTCAAAATGATTTCTTTCCTAAACTGCAATCCTTGCAGGTTTATCTCTAACCAGCAGATGGCAGAATTCAACACCTAACATCTAGATCAATATCCAGAAACCACTTAAATCAAATTTAGATCATCATTTATGTGATTTTTTCATAAAAATGTGATATTTTACACGCAAGCTAATGGTGTGGTTGAGGAATTTTGTGGTAAACAGGTACAAAAGTACTTCATATCTCCCAAAACACAGCATTAATGTATAGATGGGAAGTAAACAAAAAAAAATTCTATATTATTTGTATCATTAAAAATGTATATATTTTTTACAATTATTCTATCAATTCCTGGGGTCATATTGACCCCAAAGGTCCTTAGTGTAAACAGGAAAATCAGTGCTTATAAGGGTTAAGGAGGTGTGCATTATGCCATAAAAAATAAAATGATTGGAAAGGTGGCTTATTAGGCCTACTTTTAACACATATTTTGGCACTATAGTCACATTAAAGGAACACTCCACTTTTTCTTTGAAAATAGGCTCATTTTCCAACTCCCCTAGAGTTAAACAGTTGAGTTTTACCATTGTTGAATCCATTCAGCCGATCTCCGGGTCTGGCGGTAGCACTTTTAACATAGCTTAGCATAGATCATTGAATCGGATTAGACCGTTAGCATCTCGCTCAAAAATGACCAAAGAGTTTCAATCATTTTTCTATTTAAAGCATGACTCTTCTGTAGTTACATCGTATACTAAGACCAACGGAAAATGAAAAGTTGTGATTTTCTAGTCCGATATGGCTAGGAACTATACTCTCATTCCAGCATAATAATCAAGGAACTTTGCTGCCGTACCATGAGTGCAGCACAAGTATAGGTCTCTGCGGAACAACAAGAAGGTGTTTTCCAATTATTGGCCGTTTTCAAACTGGTCTAGGCATTTTCCAACCATCCAATCAAGACCGTATGGAAGCGGAAATGCGTTATTATTATTTCTCGTTTTTTTTCTTGATTTTTACTATTATGTCGATATCGCGACAACTTTTGTCAAAATAAAATATGTGTATAAAATACAGGCTACAGTACCCATTTTCTTTAGAAAAAAAAGTGTTACATTAAACTACTGAGAGATCTTTAATATGGAATTCTTTCATAAACCAAATTTCCCGTTCTTATGTTATAAGATACAGATCTTGTATATAATAGCCTGTGATTGTGTATTATATTTTATAATATTCTCTCCTACCTGCATGCAATTTTTCTCTAAATGTAAACCTTAAAAGTATTAAAAATTACTTTATTACTCAACTGTTTATAATTACATTACTGTTTTATTTTCGTTTTGTGTGTGTGTGAACAACACAACATAAATCAAGTTGTAACGGTGATTAACAAGGAAAATAGTTTAATAGCAATTAATAGAATTAATAGCAATTTTCAATAAAGTTACCAAATCCTACTGTAAAGCAATGGTGAAAATGATTGTATTGGTCTTTCTCACCTGTATTTTTCAAAATATGATATTTATATGTAATGACTGATATTTAAGTGATATTTGTAGCTTACATTAAATGATACAGTATATAAAATAAAATGTATTAACCTTTAAATTAAGGTAAAATGTGTTAACTTAGAATGATGACTCTGAAAACTTTAAACATTAGCATCACTTTATTGACCGTTTAGATACTGTAACCAATATGATGAAAAACTATATCAATAAATGCCGCATTCTCTACTTAATGTAATAGTAAAAAAGAGAGAATCCAATAAAATAAAATAAGCAATAAATGTGGCAAGTTCAAACATGAGGAACACATTGCATGAAACATTAGATGCTTCCTCCAGCCTCATAGAAACAGTCGCTTCCGCAGTATCCTTTGAAGTCATCAGAGCCAAAGAACCCCTGCATCACACCTTTTTGCCCTCTTCCTCTGTAGCCTTCACCACAGTCTTTGTATGTAGTCTCACAATGGAGACATCTGGATAGACTGTATGGAACCCTGTACAGGTTTCTGAAATTTTCACTGAATGCCTTCCAGTTCACGACACCTGAAAAAAAAAAAGAGTTGTCAGCTGACCTCATCATTGTCTTAAACATATTCAACCATACATAACTGAGAAAAAACTGAGAGAGAGCTGTGATTAACCAAACAGTGACAATAATAAAACTTACTGTCCAACCACCGAAAGTGAGCCTCTCGGCGGAAACTTTCCATGCTCACAATGCTGTTGAAGCACCTGCAGGTGAGGGCAAGGGAGCCAATTGCAACATCACCATCTTGAAGCACAACCTCCAGTAAGATTTCACGAAGGACCAGCGGAGGAAGCTATACATGAACAAAACATAACAATCTGAACTTCTTGTGGTTATAATGATTCCCTTGCATTTTATAAATTGAGTAATAGCAAATACATGCCTCCTGTGTGTTCAGGGGTTGGTCAACGGTTGCCACTATGAAGGGACAAATGAAGAACATCAGTAAATGACAGTCAACATTTACTATAAATAATAGAGCACCTCAATCAAAATAAATCATACCAGTTTTGTGTGGCTTGTCAGTCCGCCTTCTCTTTCTTTGCTGGATTTCCATGACCGATCTTGATAAATTTATGACATAAAAACACATTAATAATACAGTATATCAAGTTTCATTGCATGAAGATATGACAACTAAAAAAAAGTCACACTAACTGTAAAGGCATTTTGCCATCCTTGTCATTATTTTTTAGAAAAGGACTAATAACAAGGGAAATGAAAGAAAGAGTCAAACACCTTGGTGGGAATTTCTCCAGCAAAAGGACAGACCACCATCTTCTTATACTTGGTATGTCTGACTATAGTTGGAAAAAGCACAAGTTTATCAAAACAATTCTTAACCCTCTTGGGCATGGAGTTCACCAAAACTTCACAGGTTGCCACTGGAGTCCTCTTCCACTCCTCCATGACGACATCACAGAGCTGGTGGATGTTAGAGACCTTGCGCTCCTCCACTTTCTGTTTGAGGATGCCCCACAGATGCTGCTTGGCCAGTCCATCACCTTTACCCTCAGCTTCTTTAGCAAGGCAGTGGTCATCTTGGAGGTGTGTTTGGGGTCATTCTCATGTTGGAATACTGCCCTGCGGCCCAGTCTCTGCTTCAGTATGTCATAGTACATGTTGGCATTCATGGTTCCCTCAATGAACTGTAGCTCCCCAGTGCCGGCAGCACTCATGCAGCACCAGACCATGACACTCCCACCACCATGATTGCTGTAGGCAAGACACACTTGTCTTTGTACTCCTCACCTGGTTGCCGCCACACATGCTTGACACTATCTGAACCAAATAAGTTTATCTTGGTCTCATCAGACCACAGGACATGGTTCCAGTAATCCATGTCCTTAGTCTGCTTGTCTTCAGCAAACTGTTCGTCCTTCTGGGACGACAGCCATGCATACCAATTTGATGCAGTGTGCGGCATCTGGTCTGAGCACTGAAAGGCTGACCCCCCCACCCCTTCAACCTCTGCAGCAATGCTGGCAGCACTCATACGTCTATTTCCCAAACACAACCTCTGGATATGACGCTGAGCACATGCACTCAACTTCTTTGGTCGACCATGGCAAGGCCTGTTCTGAGTGGAACCTGTCCTGTTAAACCGCTGTATGGTCTTGGCCACCATGCTGCAGCTCAGTTTCAGGGTCTTGGCAATCTTCTTATAGCCTACGCCATCTTCATGTAGAGCAACAGTTCTTTTTTTTTCAGATCTTCAGATAGTTCATTGCCATGAGGTGCCACGTTGAACTTCCAGTGACCAGTATGAGAGAGTGAGAGAGATAACACCAAATTTAACACACCTGCTCCCCATTCACACCTGAGACCTTGTAACACTAACGAGTCACATGACACCGGGGAGAGAAAATGGCTAATTGGGCCCAATTTGGACATTTTCACTTAGGGGTGTACTCACTTTTGTGGTCAGCGGTTTAGACATTAATGGCTGTGTGTTGAGTTATTTTGAGGGGACAGCAAATTTACACTGTTATACAAGCTGTACACTCACTACTTTACATTGTAGCAAAGTGTAATTTCTTCAGTGTTGTCACATGAAAAGATATAATAAAATATTTATAAAAATGAGAGGGTGTACTCACTTCTGTGAGACACTGTATATCTGAAACATTGGGATCAAGAAACCAAAACACAAAGTAAATTACAACTCTATCGAACTATAAAATCAAAATATGAATTAGAAGAATATCTCCAGAGTGTCAGAGACACAAAGCAGAGACAGATCCTGACAGTACAGGCTCAGTGAGCACAGACTAGCCATCGAGACCGGCAGACACAGAAAGAGCTGGTTACCCAGAGAGCAAAGAGTGTGTGCTCACTGTGATCTCTCCTGTCTCATTTCCTACTTCACTGTTACCAATTTAATTCAATCAGAGAAAAATACATCAACAAATTCACAAACATTATAAAGAACTTTACAGCCATGACTGAAGAGGAACAAATAAAGATAGTACTAGGAGAGGGACAGACTGCAGCACTGGCTGCGAGATACATGTGGACGTGCCACAGCCAGAGAGACAGCAGGTGAACGTGTGTAATATGTCTGACCTCAATGTGTCTCCCTACTGTCCACCTCAGTGACCCTCAGCCTGTGTGTGTTTATAAGCACTGTGGTATGAAATGTTCACTCAAGTTCTTATTTGTTACACTGTGTATTTAAGTTTATATTGTTATAATGTTTTTATTCTATTATTTTGATATTTTCATTATTATTATAGTTCTCCACAAATATTTCAAGCTTTGGCAATATTGTATTTTTTACAGTCATGCCAATAAAGCAATTTTAATTGAATTGAGAGAGAGAGAGAATAAGATTTTATAACACCTTTATTAAATGCAAAACTCAAAACAAAAAATTACAAATACCTCATTACATTATCCCTTAATCTCAGAAAAAGACAATACATCAACCCAAAACAGCAAGTTTTCTACACTCCAAATGTCCTCAAAAATTTGCACCTTCTTCATAGATAGATACAAAGTAAAATCATGCCTTATCCTTGCTTTTATGAGCCCTTTAAAAACCAATTCAACTACACAGTCGGAGTCATAAAGGATCTTGTATCTTTTGCTAATATATATATTGCCAATTTTGCTAGGCCTATAATGATGTTTAACAATCATCCTTTTCTCTTTTTGTTTTTACAATAATTAAAACCAAAAATAAACAGTCATTGTGAACACCTTATCAACAAGAAAATTGTTTCCAATAAAACAAAAAGATCTGTCTCTCACAATGCAGTCAAACAGTGAAAGATTGTTTCTCTGTCAATACAAAAAGGAAATTTATCTTGCACAGTTGGATTCAATATTGAAATAAAAGCATTGACTGCAATAATGCCAAGTAATACTCATCACTGAAGATCTCCTACTTTTTTAGTCAATGGTGGCTTATAAATTGAACCCCAAAAAGTCTTAATATCACCTTCAACATTTGAAAGACCACACGTTGTAGTTTGTCCTTATTTGTGACCTGTGCTGGTAAAATGAGTCACAATGAGCAAATCTTCAAAAAATGAGTTATTACATCAGTTACATTCCCCATTAAAAGACCTTCAAAATAATATAGAAGTTGTTGGAATCAGACAAAAAATGACTGAGCTACACCCGTTTGAATCGATAAAGTCAGCAAAGACCATTTCGAGAAAAACTGATTTAAAGTTTTCTGAAGGTTCCAAAACAAAATCACCTAAAAACATGAATTATTTCAGCCCACTTCTTTTCTTAATAATCATTACTATATTAATAATCACAATGTAGCTGTTTTTCTATTTTATTATTATTTTATCCTCTTTGGAGTGTTACAAGCTGTTTGTGTATAGATAAGATCCCTGAAGTTGCAAAGACTAAAGTCTCAAACCAAAGAGATACTCTTTATAGAAGTTAAGACTCTGCCACGGCCCCCTAAAACACCTCGTTGAAACACGCCCCCACATCTCTATGTCACGATGTGGAAATATTTGCATAATTTGTAGTGTTGATGAAGTCATGTCAGGGAGCACTGACTACGTTTACATGGACATCAGTAATCTAATTATTTACCTTCTTCAGAATAAGACAATATTATGATTAAGGTGTTTACATGAGTTGCTTTTAGAATAATCCTTTCATGTTTCTGTTTTACGTGTTATAGTACATAGATCAATTAATGGCATGCGTCATTACGTCACCACGTGACGCCATCCGACGTCCAACCCAGAATTTCACGTGTAAACATATAGTTCGTCTTTGTTAGGATGCCATATACAGGTTTGGGTGTTTCATTTTTAATTTTATGAAAGCTTCAAGTGCAGTTAATTATTTGTACGTGCATACAGACGACACCGGTGTTGAGGCTCTTTTATTTGCCGTCAAACGGTTGATCATCACTGCCGTGTGTTTATCCTGTCACAAAATGCGGCGAAAAGTCCTACACAACGGTAATAGTTTGATTAAGGTGTTTACATGTCTGTACTGCACTTCAATAATGCACTTCATGTCTTAATTCGATTTGTGTTTACTTCGATTGTGATGGCTGAACCTGAGGCCACACATTGATAAGGGTAACTCTGCACTCATGCATCCATAACGCATACATTTTTTCCACCCATTTCGTTGGTTGGTTTGGAGTGCACATTTACTAGCTTCCTAGTTTACCAACTACAACTTGCGTTGTGCTATTCTTGTATTTGTTTTTATTGAGTTTGTTACCGTGAGATTGAGTGGAGCTGAGATGAATGGTGAAGGAAACGAACTTTGATTTTGTTGGATTTTCTTTCCCCTTATTTATTATGATTAATATTGGTTGTTTGTATTAATATTTTGGTTTCGTTTATTATGTTTACTTTTATTGGTTGAATTGTACATGTATGTTTCCCCTGTTTTGTTTAAGTGAGCTCACCGTTTGTCTTAAATACTTGTCTGTTGTGTCAGTCAGGCAAGTATTCTTTATATTGAGTTAAAGTTTGTTTGACCTCTGTTACTCATGTCTAGCTGGATTGTTTATTAGACCAAGTTGATTTACTTTTGTATTTTTTTAAACTTTTCTAATTTTTTGGGATAAAATAAAATTCCTTGTTTTGGAATCCTGCGTCCTTCTGCCTGTGTACTTGGCATATGGTGGCGACCTTCCACATCAAGTATGACTTTAGCCAGATTAAGGTAATCAAAAATCTCTGTTTACATGGTAGACTCTTAATCAGAGTATTGTCTTAATCGCATTAAAATCGGAGTATTGATGTCCATGTAAACGTACTGACTGTGTGTTTAAAGCAAAAGCACTTTATTTGGCCTTCCGAAAGTAGATGCAATAGCAACGCATTTCATGGACGACCGTTTCGTGAAGCTAGGAGAGGAGGTAATTCTGACTTTGCTATGACAATCTGGTGCTTCTGAATCAGCAACTGTAAGTATGTTTTGTTATTAGTTTATTTGCTATTGACTGTTCAAATGCGGAGTTTTGCGTATAATGTGTGTGTGTGTGCTCACATGTGTGAGAGAGGGAGAAACGGTCACACAATCCCGGCTTTCGTACAAACACATACAAGCTTCATCACTGCCTGTCACGCGACTCTGTTCCCCTCTCAGGCTTGAACTGATGGTAAAACTAACTACATTATTAATTGTCTTTACTATAATTTTGAAATCTGAAGTTAGGGATTATGAAAAGGGGCGTTACATTTCAGACTCCTGCTTGTGGTGTCAGTTGGCCAATCAGAGCAGACTGTGCTATATCGCTTAAGGAATTAGTGTACTTCATGAAATAATACATCCATGTACAGTCTTTTTATATTAAAATCGGTGTAAATATTTTAATATGCAAAGTATGAACTTACACTGAGCATCAGCTGAGAGAAAAACAGCGAGGGTAAGAATAGCAAGATACAGCTCCATGTTTGTCTATGACAGAAGAACTTCAGTCGAGGTGAATGAGAGCTGGCAAAAGCTTAGTTTCAGTTTGATAAACACATCCTCCACTCAGAATTTAACCCTTACTGTGACACTGCTGTATCCAGGGGGAGGAGGGGGAAACAAAACAACTGAAGCTACTGTTCCACTTTATATTAGGTGTCCTTAACAACTGTGTACTTACATGACACTAGAGGTGTAGAGTACTTGAGTAAATGTAACTAATTACTGTACTTAAGCATCTTTTCGGATACTTTGTAGTTGCACTGAGTATCAAAGATATTAACAAATTTTACTCTCTACTTCCCTACATTTTTGAATGAGTACTCCTCATGCCACAACATCTGAAATTAGTTTTGCAGTTACAAATTACATTTTGCATGGCACCTAGCTTTTCTGCAGCAGTTTATTCTGCTACAAAAGATGTGATATCGCCAACTACAGGGCACTGAAAGTACTATATCTTCTGCATTTTGCCCTTACTCACCCAAACTTGTCAACAAGGCTACTTGACGTGAATGTGAGCTCCTTAGCAAGTACTTGTGAATCACAGGTGTTTTATAAATGAGATGAGGACATGACTGCAGCAGGAAATGAGGCAGAAACCAGCACATCCAGTGCAAGAAGACTTTGACTTTTTAATTTTACCTAACATTATTTTATTCATCCTTTATACTGAAGAGACCTTTTTGAAGGTTATTGTTTTTTTGTTGTTGTTGTTTTTGCAATTTTGAGGTGTTCAGTTTTATTTTGGTTTTAGAAAATAAGTGTGATTGCTCTCCTCACAAATCAGCTCTTTCTTGTGTTTGTTGCACTTTCTGTGCCTTGTCCTGGACTTTTATATACAACGTATATATATATATATATATACACACACACACAGCCCTAGTGTTTCTTTAGTTCTTTGTGAGTTGTTAAATTTGTTCTACATCTGCACATAGATCCTTGCCTCTGCCTGTTTCCCCAGATTCTCCACAACGTTACAGGTTTGTTTGTGTGAGAGAAAGAAAAAAAAACACAAGTTTGCAACTCCTAAAACATTTTCTTGATGACTACTGAAATATTGTCTACAAATACAAATTCCATGGTCACAGGTGCTCAATTTTGCTACAATAATTACTAGACACAATAGATGTACTGTATGAAATATAAAAAGGGACATAAACAACTGAATATTCAGGGATGCAAACTTATCGCTATTACTTACCTATTCTATTCAGTTTGATCGAATTTCAAATTCTAATCAAGCGTGTGAGATCTCACATAAAAGTTCTACTTTACAGTCGTGGTCAGAATTATTCCCAGATAGCAAGCAGACGTTGATTCAACGTAGATTTGTGGTTGTAACGGTCAGTATCGGTCGTCAATCAAATTTCGATGTTGAATCAACGTTCATTATTTGGTCGGTACATCAGAACGTTATTACGCCGAAAATAAAACATTGATTCAACGTCGAAATCACGTTGGCTTATCATCCGACACAGCCGACGCATCTGATCGAAATAATAACGTCTGATACAGGTTGAAACTTGGTTAGAGCAATCGGAGATCTACAGGCCTGTAACTGTACACGGGTAACTAAAATGCATTTTTATTAATTATTTTATATAGTAGTTTATCCGTCTGTCACTATTAGTGGAATATGAAAGTTTTAAAAACAATGACTAACAAAACATTTTAACTCGAGCTTTGTCGAATGTTTAATGGCCTATGTGTTTTATTCATTTTGTTATTTTTTTCTGCAGACATTTTTTACACAGCTGGCAAATATATACATATATATATATATAGGCTACCCTATAATTTTTAAAAATTATTCTTTTTCCTTATTTTTGTCTAAATATTTTTCTTCATTGCGTCTTGTTTGGTTTTATTTCGTATAATTGCACGTTAAAAATAATTTACTTTGTTTATGCAGACGCAAAACTTGAAACTGCAGTCTTATTCGCAGCTTTAGGCTATTTATATAAATATTTGTAAGATATAATCAGCATATTCTCTTAACCTGTTTTGTGTCTTAATTATTAATCCATGAATTAAAACAAGTTTTATAACGACATAATCTTGATCAACAACAACTAATGATAAATGTGGAGCGGCATCGGTCCGTTATCATTTTAAAACTCAAATAGCTTCAGTTTTAAGTTCTAACTGCATCTGTCTCGGGTGTAGACTGGCAAAGTATTTTATAAACCTATAAATGTGTTCCAGTAGCCCTACGACGGCCCATATTCAAATGTTTGTGCGGAGTGAATGCATGACAGGGCGCCGTGAGTGATCGCTTAATAAAACAACATCAGTTCGAAACTCATAATAGGCCTAACTCATATTAATAAATAATTAATTTCTTATTTCTACATTGCACCTGCTCTAGCTTGGTTCCTTGTAATAAACCTGGCTGGCATTGTATATTAAATATTGTTGGCTCTGTGACAAATTGCTTGTTATGTTCCTACATTCATACATGTTGATGGCCTGCACCCCAGACTTAGAGCGGACCTCCTGTCGGACAACATCTCCCAGGCACAATGAACCATGTGGCTAGTAAGCTAACCTTAAACATACATGTTCAAAATTCAGTAAAATATTTTGTGTTTTTGAAAAGAAGTCTCTTATGCTCACCAAGGCTGAATTTATTAAAAAATTCAGATAAAAAATAAAAAAACAGTAAAAACAGTAATGTGAAATATTATTACAATATAAAATAGCTGTTTTCTGTGTGAATATATTGTAAACTGTAATTTATTTCTGTGATCAGAGCTGTATTTTCAGCATCATTACTCCAGTCTTCAGTGTCACATGATCTTCAGAAATCATTGTAATATGCTGATTTGCTGCTCTAGAAACATTTCTGATTATTATCAATGTTGAAAACAGTTGTGCTGCAGAATATTTTTGTGTGATTTTTGATCAATTTAATGCATCCTTGCTGAATAAAAATAAACAAACAAACAAAACTTTACACTTAAAACATTCACACAAAAATACTCAGCACAGCTTTTTTTTTTTATTCATATTTGGGTCATTCTACAGAAACATCCACTTTTGGTCTTAAAATGCATTTCTTTTTTAACATTTAAACTTAGACCACATTATTAAATTACCTTTTGACTTTATGAATACACATAAATGACAGCTTAATTATTTTTATATTTTTGTGCATTTATTTAAAGACCACATGTAACTTTTTTTTGTCACTGGTGTTACCTTCTTTAAGAAATATTATTTCTCGATTTATTTCAGCACATGTAGTCTCAGAGTTACAGAAAAACAATGATAATGCAACAAATAAGGAGATTGTTTTATTTATTTTAATCAGATTTGTTAAAAGTGTGATTGAATGATGTTAGTACATTTGAGCAACCATGTATTTGCTATAACAATGAAAATATATATAAAAAACAGTTATAAACAAGTAATGATGCAATCCTTTAAATCTTATCTCTTGAGTGAAGCAGAATTCAATGGATGTAAAATTATTATCATGCAACATGTGACACATTTTATGTAATGTGACAGAAAAAAAAACACTGTAACACCAGTGACACAATGAATCACCATGACATACATTAGACCAGAGACACTTATTCTTCAGCTATAATTAGTAGATGAGCCTAAATTGTTACATTTGGACATACAATTGGCAATTAGTGAAAGCAGTTAGTAAAGGAACATAAACTGATCTTCACTGGTGTTACCCATAAAGAAGGTAACACTAGTGACACCCAGACAGCACACGTACGTCTGGCCGACGTCGGCCCAGTATGGAAACGTCGGCCTCACTACCTAAAACATCTAAAAAACATCGGCCAGGTGTAGGCTGATATAATTTGGTCAGTGCTCTGTTTCTCAGCACATCAATCGTCGGCCCTGAGTCGGCTGACGACCGCAGGCCGATGAAGTGTTCATCTCTTTACTCGTGCCCACTGCCCAGAGAGAAACCCGGTAAGTTTTGGCTTGAGGTAAATTTAAAAAAGAAAAAAATACTACCGACGTGCAGATCATGTCTATATTGCGTCGGCCGTCAGAATAACCTCTTATTTCAAAGGTGGAATCGTCAAATATGACTTCTAGAAGATCATAGCGAACAACTATATACAGTATTCACTTTAAACTTAGTTTGTTTGAACTTTAAACTCATGCTAACTAGCCATAACATTGAATAAACCGCTGTAGAACTGTTTAATTAGACAGAGGTTGCCGAAATTACGTTCAGTTTATGTGGGATTAATAATTTGCACCTTTCTCCCTCAAGCGACAGGCCTGTAAATTGTCATCTGCTCGTTATTGAGTTAATTGTATTTTTTTACATGCCTGTTTTTTATGCTAGTGACGTTTCATTACCAACTAGATCTCATACTTTAGTTTGAAATTTTTTTAGGTCCTGGCTACCACCAATTGAGTCAATGATTCACTGAGTTTCTTATAAGAAAAGATGCTCATCTGTTACCACCCAGTAGTTTAAATGTTTGTAGTTTCATTGCTGTAAAACTAACATACTTTTTTCTTCTTCTTTTTTTTTTAATCAGGTGGAGAGACAGTCTGGGCAGCAGCAATAGGACAATGATTACAAGAGAGGGGTTTCAAGAACTGGTACTATTTTGGTTCCTCACTTTTTCAGTACTGAAAAATTGATATAAGCTACAGGATCAATGGTGCTGCTATCAGTATTTTTGTAACATTGCTTCATGACCCTTTAGACACAACCACATCACCCAAATCATCTCCAAGGGACCCTTTTCACAAGACTGTGATGACGCGTTTAACGGTCATCAGCATCGAAAATCCTCAAAAGTTTTTCATATTTGTATTTTACATTTTTTTATGTACATTTATAACACTATTCTTTGTATTATATTACCTTTGCATCAAATTACAAAAAAAATAAGATTACGCTAATGCGAGGGTGTTTCTAATACAGCATCTATGGGAGGGACGGTAATTTTGATATAATTTGCTCTTCTGACTGCCATTATCAGTCTTTCTCAATATCTTTTCCTTTTATTGAAAGTCATGAAAACACTATCATATAGTTTTTATTTTGCTATTTGAGCAAATGGGAATGCAAAAAATATATTTGTGGTACTCTCTCATTCACTGCTCTTCAAGTGAACCCAACTATGACGACTTCCGCTGCTGAGAAACCCCGGAAATGTGAAAATGGTCCAGGGGATGGCAGCAAGGATCCAGGATCAAGAGATCATTCATCATGAAGACCATTCCATAGGAAGCAGTGAATCCTGGGTGGAAAACTAAACCTGGTTGTTTCAGCATCACTCAGGCAAGACTAAATACATTTAAATTGATTTCAGTTGGTTATATGTTTCAGATCATCTTGACCATTCTGTTGTCCTGGATTTGAAGACATGCTGGAACTGCATTTCTCATGGTTGAAAGATTTGTGCAGCGGTATCCAGACATATAAGCAGCTTTCCTGGACCCACACGACTAAAGGCTCAAGAGAGACAGGTAATCCACAAGGTTGGATTTCACAAATCAGTTACCCATAGCTAGATACAGGGCTCCAGACTGTGCTTTATGTTTTAATAAACAAAGTAGCCTAGGTTGTCAGCTTTAAAATTTTGACAAATTCAAAAAATAAATACGGTTTTGGTGCTCCTTAATGCGGCATGAGTGATCGCTTTAGCACCTCATTTCAAGTGGCACATGAACCCATATCTTTCTCTTTACTACTATAGTATGAAAGTTTTTGCCATGAAAATAGCCTAAGATGCTGACATGGCATTAAATAAAAAAAATACTACTATAGTACAAAATGAACACGAATGAACATCAAAAGGTAGGCTATTTTATAAAAGAGCCTACAGTACAACCTACTGAAATGTCTCATGTAATCGCTCATTCAGGGTTTCAAACTGTGGAACGTGTAAAGCTTGTAAACAATGTATCAATACATTTACCTCAGCATAACATTCAGCGTTCATAAATTCATCAGTCAGCTAGAAAAATTAGATTCATGCTCCATATTGCATATTCGTATTTTTACATGATAAAAGAATGCAAAAGCTAAACATACAATTCAACTCCTCCTATATAAATTCATGTTACTAATGAAGAAAAACAGACTGGATATGCGCAAGACACAACATTTATAGGATGCATTGATGAGGAGCCCAAACTACACTCAGAGGCCAAGTGATGCTGACATAGTTATGGTCCGTGATATTGGCACAGATTCTGTGTAATAAATAATTCTTTGTGACTATAGTTCTCAAGTTGGAAAAAACTTTTAGTTCCCACTTTAAGTGAACTTAGTTGCCAGGACGTCGACACAGTGGATTAAAATGCTGATAAAGACAGAAAAAATGGGACATAAACACTTAGTATGACTGAAAAGTTAGTGTTAAAAATATAAAAATAAAACATGTTTACCTAAAAAAAATTGATGACTGATTTTGTTTCTTATAGGAGTCAGTGACTCCTTAGTTGGATATTTGTCTGAAGCCTGTAGATATGAATTAATAGTTTAATTCCAGAGCTGCGAGTGATTTTGTTTTTCCCCAGTCAGGAGGTGTTTTGTTGAAATCGTTGATGCTCGTATGCTTGTGGTATGAGAAAAATTACGAGCTGAAAGAGTGGTTTTCATTCTGGACCTGGGGACACACAGCACTGCACATTTTATACATCTCTCTTTACTGACACAAGCTTATTTTAGTTCATGGAGCTCTTTCCTAAGGAGCTGATTATCTGAATCAAGTGTGTTTAACAAAGAGATATACAAAGTGTGCAGTGCTATGGGACCCCAGGACCACAATTGTCACTGCCTTTATGAGCACCTTCCGAGCTCATAGTAATTTTTAAATGTTTAAAAAATATTGGAGTCTGCCGATTTTGACCAGTGTAAAGGCTCTCCCCATTCTAAATCATACACAACCAATCATCTTGCTGTGTTTACAGGATTTTGTTTTTGAGACTATGGAGACTGGACCTTGTTCTGTCTGGTGGATCTGGGTGCATGGCCTTGTGTAAGAAATTATGTACATTGTAAAGTTAATTGTCTATATGGTGCATTTGAGAGTTCAGTATTAAAGGTGCAATAGGTGATTGTCTTCAGAAACATTTTTTGTTATGGTGGTTGAAAGTCTCTTCAATCCCTTAGCAATCATTAAGTTAAGTGGTCTAAATGTATTTACATGTATTTTATATTCTGTGGAAGGTGTAGGAGCAAGAAATGTTGTTTTGATGGCTTTCACTGTCTGTCAACATATGTATTAGCATACCTCTGCGCACCGGTTCATGCAGACAGGATTGTCATCAGCATGTTTACAAACACTATGCAGACAGAGCGAGATGGCAGGCAAACTCAACAACCCGATCTTGTATTGTAGTAATGTTGTTTGGTCGTTGGTCTGTGTGCGTTCAGGGGGCATGGCTTTGTATTTGCAGGGAGGGTGGGACGTTTGCTTTCATTGCTATCAGGCTAAAGTTAGCATTTTCGAGATCTCCTACTGCAATTTAAGAACAACTCATGCTTAGTTTGGAATTTTAACAAAGAAAAAGTCTATGTATTGATCAGCCCTCTTTTTTTAGTACTGTAGACTTAAAAGATTTGTGAATGTTTTAAGCTAAATCTCTAACTAGGAACATAGTAGTAAGATGAAAATTATCTGTGAAAATGACCCCTGAATCTGCTTTTCCTTTAGAAGCTGGAGGACCACTTAAAGATTTCAAAAGGACCATCAAAAAAAGTCTCGGGTGACATCCAAATGGTCTATAAAATTAATTGTTTAATTATTTTTATTTGTTTATTTTTGTGTAGATTAAAGGGAAGGAAGAAAAATGAGGAAGTCTGGGAAAGACTGAAGAAGACAGCAGTGAGGGAAGGAAGTAATCATCAGAATGTAAGTTCTTGAGAATGTGCATTATTACAAGTGTTTTTATTTAAATGTAGTAATGCACATGCTGGTCAAAAGTTGGAAATGTATTTTATAATTAGTGCTGTCAAATGATTAATCGCATCCAAATAAAAGTTTTTGTTTAATAATATATGTGTGTCTACTGTTTATTTATTATGTAAATAATACACACAGGACTATATATTTTGAAAATATATACGTGTATATACATTTTATTATTATTAAATATAAATTATGACGACTTCCGCTGCTGAGAAACCCGGAAATGTGAAAATGGTCCAGGGGATGGCAGCAAGGATCCAGGATCAAGAGATCATTCATCATGAAGACCATTCCATAGGAAGCAGTGAATCCTGGGTGGAAAACTAAACCTGGTTGTTTCAGCATCACTCAGGCAAGACTAAATACATTTAAATTGATTTCAGTTGGTTATATGTTTCAGATCATCTTGACCATTCTGTTGTCCTGGATTTGAAGACATGCTGGAACTGCATTTCTCATGGTTGAAAGATTTGTGCAGCGGTATCCAGACATATAAGCAGCTTTCCTGGACCCACACGACTAAAGGCTCAAGAGAGACAGGTAATCCACAAGGTTGGATTTCACAAATCAGTTACCCATAGCTAGATACAGGGCTCCAGACTGTGCTTTATGTTTTAATAAACAAAGTAGCCTAGGTTGTCAGCTTTAAAATTTTGACAAATTCAAAAAATAAATACGGTTTTGGTGCTCCTTAATGCGGCATGAGTGATCGCTTTAGCACCTCATTTCAAGTGGCACATGAACCCATATCTTTCTCTTTACTACTATAGTATGAAAGTTTTTGCCATGAAAATAGCCTAAGATGCTGACATGGCATTAAATAAAAAAAATACTACTATAGTACAAAATGAACACGAATGAACATCAAAAGGTAGGCTATTTTATAAAAGAGCCTACAGTACAACCTACTGAAATGTCTCATGTAATCGCTCATTCAGGGTTTCAAACTGTGGAAAACGTGTAAAGCTTGTAAACAATGTATCAATACATTTACCTCAGCATAACATTCAGCGTTCATAAATTCATCAGTCAGCTAGAAAAATTAGATTCATGCTCCATATTGCATATTCGTATTTTTACATGATAAAAGAATGCAAAAGCTAAACATACAATTCAACTCCTCCTATATAAATTCATGTTACTAATGAAGAAAAACAGACTGGATATGCGCAAGACACAACATTTATAGGATGCATTGATGAGGAGCCCAAACTACACTCAGAGGCCAAGTGATGCTGACATAGTTATGGTCCGTGATATTGGCACAGATTCTGTGTAATAAATAATTCTTTGTGACTATAGTTCTCAAGTTGGAAAAAACTTTTAGTTCCCACTTTAAGTGAACCTTAGTTGCCAGGACGTCGACACAGTGGATTAAAATGCTGATAAAGACAAGAAAAAATGGGACATAAACACTTAGTATGACTGAAAAGTTAGTGTTAAAAATATAAAAATAAAACATGTTTACCTAAAAAAAAATTGATGACTGATTTTGTTTCTTATAGGAGTCAGTGACTCCTTAGTTGGATATTTTGTCTGAAGCCCTGTAGATATGAATTAATAGTTTAATTCCAGAGCCTGCGAGTGATTTTGTTTTTCCCCAGTCAGGAGGTGTTTTGTTGAAATCGTTGATGCTCGTATGCTTGTGGTATGAGAAAAATTACGAGCTGAAAAGAGTGGTTTTCAATTCTGGACCTGGGGACACACAGCACTGCACATTTTATACATCTCTCTTTACTGACACAAGCTTATTTTAGTTCATGGAGCTCTTTCCTAAGGAGCTGATTATCTGAATCAAGTGTGTTTAACAAGAGAGATATACAAAGTGTGCAGTGCTATGGGACCCCAGGACCACAATTGTCACTGCCTTTATGAGCACCTTCCGAGCTCATAGTAATTTTTAAATGTTTAAAAAATATTGGAGTCTGCCCGATTTTGACCAGTGTAAAGGCTCTCCCCATTCCTAAATCATACACAACCACATCATCTTGCTGTGTTTCCCACAGGATTTTGTTTTTGAGACTATGGAGACTGGACCTTGTTCTGTCTGGTGGGATCTGGGTGCATGGCCTTGTGTAAGAAATTATGTACATTGTAAAGTTAAATTTGTCTATATGGTGCACTTTGAGAGTTCAGTATTAAAGGTGCAATAGGTGATTGTCTTCAGAAACATTTTTTGTTATGGTGGTTGAAAGTCTCTTCACATCCCATTAGCAATCATTAAGTTAAGTGGTCTAAATGTATTTACATGTATTTATATATTCTGTGGAAGGTGTAGGAGCAAGAAATGTTGTTTTGATTGGCTTTCCCACCTGTCTGTCAACATATGTATTAGCATACCTCTGCGCACCCGGTTCATGCAGACAGGATCTGTCATCAGCATGTTTACAAACACTATGCAGACAGAGCGAGAATGGCAGGCAAACATCAACAACCCGATCTTGTATTGTAGTAATGTTGTCTCTGGTCGTCTGGTCTGTGTGCGTTCAGGGGGCATGGCTTTGTATTTGCAGGGAGGGTGGGACGTTTGCTTTCATTGCTATCAGGCTAAAGTTAGCATTTTCCGAGATCTCCTACTGCAACTTTAAGAACAACTCATGCTTAGTTTGGAATTTTAACAAAGAAAAAAGTCTATGTATTGACTCAGCCCTCTTTTTTTAGTTACTGTAGACTCTTAAAAGATTTGTGAATGTTTTAAGCTAAATCTCCTAACTAGGACACATAGTAGTAAGATGAAAATTATCTGTGAAAATGACCCCTGAATCTGCTTTTCCTTTAGAAGCTGGAGGACCACTTAAGATTTCAAAAGGAACCATCAAAAAAAAGTCTCGGGTGACATCCAAATGGTCTATAAAATTAATTGTTTAATTATTTTTATTTGTTTATTTTTGTGTAGATTAAAGGGAAGGAAGAAAAATGAGGAAGTCTGGGAAAGACTGAAGAAGACAGCAGTGAGGGAAGGAAGTAATCATCAGAATGTAAGTTCTTTGAGAATGTGCATTATTACAAGTGTTTTTATTTAAATGTAGTAATGCACACTGCTGGTCAAAAGTTGGAAATGTATTTTATAATTAGTGCTGTCAAATGATTAATCGCATCCAAAATAAAAGTTTTTGTTTACATAATATATGTGTGTCTACTGTTTATTTATTATGTAAATAAATACACACACGTACATTATATATTTTGAAAATATATACGTGTATATACATTTATATTATTATATAAATATAAATTATGACGACTTCCGCTGCTGAGAAACCCGGAAATGTGAAAATGGTCCAGGGGATGGCAGCAAGGATCCAGGATCAAGAGATCATTCATCATGAAGACCATTCCATAGGAAGCAGTGAATCCTGGGTGGAAAACTAAACCTGGTTGTTTCAGCATCACTCAGGCAAGACTAAATACATTTAAATTGATTTCAGTTGGTTATATGTTTCAGATCATCTTGACCATTCTGTTGTCCTGGATTTGAAGACATGCTGGAACTGCATTTCTCATGGTTGAAAGATTTGTGCAGCGGTATCCAGACATATAAGCAGCTTTCCTGGACCCACACGACTAAAGGCTCAAGAGAGACAGGTAATCCACAAGGTTGGATTTCACAAATCAGTTACCCATAGCTAGATACAGGGCTCCAGACTGTGCTTTATGTTTTAATAAACAAAGTAGCCTAGGTTGTCAGCTTTAAAATTTTGCCAAATTCAAAAAATAAATACGGTTTTGGTGCTCCTTAATGCGGCATGAGTGATCGCTTTAGCACCTCATTTCAAGTGGCACATGAACCCATATCTTTCTCTTTACTACTATAGTATGACAGTTTTTGCCATGAAAATAGCCTAAGATGCTGACATGGCATTAAATAAAAAAATAAGGCCATTTATTTTATAAATGGCCACAGAAGCTGGAATGGTGTTAAACACAAACAAACATTATATTTTATATTATATATTGTTATTCTGTGTGTCCTTTTATCTTATGCCGAGTTCACACTGCATGATTTTCAAACTCGTCGGATCGCCGTTGTTTTCACACTGCAGGACTGTCTGGGGTAGGATTCAGTCGCTGCTGTTTCACATTGCACGATGGATCGGCGACAGGGGGTTTCACATTGCACGATTTCACAATAGGAAGAATCGCCGACAACTCTGTCTGATCCGCAAATACAGCCAAACGCACGAGAAGTGATAAGGAAATAACACAAGATCACGCTGATATTATGGTCTATAAGTCCTCCACGAACACACAAAAATTAATAAAGATGACTTGTTAACAAACATACTTCTGCTGTGAAATTTGTATATACACAAATCTAGCCTACTTGAAAGTGGAACCAACGTGTTGTGCATTTTATGAGTTTATTTCTTATAGACTATAAAAGCCCTCAAAGTGATGAAAAAGAAAAATGCAATAAATATTTTGTCCTTTATAGAAGAATATTATTTACAGGTAGGGGTGCAACGGATCATAGATGATCCGTGATCCGTACGGACCAGTCCCCACGGTTCGGCACGCATGTGATTCGCGGATTAACTGATAAGTTTAACATAGAGTGAAAGTTTATCATTTGCACGCGCTCCGTTTCTGCCGCACACACTGATGCGCGCACACGCAGAGAGAGCGCGTGAGAAAGAGAGGCGTGATTTAGATACCGCGTTTCAGACAACGCCTCAACGGATGGATACACACACACACACACACACACAAAGTTATGTTAAAATACCCGTTTTGGCAAGTATTCTGGTAAACACAGTCAGTTATGTCTTAAGTTAATGTATACAGCCGAGAAAGAAACCAGATGTGTGTCAGTATTTGCTCCGTGCATTTAGTCTTAAAGAGACAGCAGCCTATAATACCTGCTTCTGTCCGCTAATCATCTGTATTTAACTTATGCAGTAAGCGTTATTGTGTTTTACACTTAATTTTTACATTTCTGCACCTGAATACTACTGTTACTGTCTTTATTTATAATTTTATGTTGTAGGCTGGAAATCCATCTATTGGTTGAAAATCTAATTAATTTGTGTAATTGTTCTTGGTTTATTACTGACTTTAGTAGTAAAGCTAATAGTTTACACAACTTTTTTTTGCTGATCCGAAAAATGATCCGATCCGTGACTCAAAATCCGAACCGTGATCCGAACCGTGAGTTTTGTGATCCGTTGCACCACTATTTACAGGAAAAACCCTAGCCCCTTCTTCATCTTCATGTAGCCTACCTGTTCTGTATAATCTAATGCTCGCTTTGTAAAAAAAAAAAAAAAAAAGACCTCCTCGAACTTCCAGCTGCCCTGTATCTTGCTCTCTCATTAGCTGTAGGTCATCGCCGATGTATTTTTCTGTCAGAACAGGTCAGAACTCATTCACACAGCAGGATTGAGAATCGCCGACAGCTCCAGATATTTATCATGCCAAATATTCTGCGGGCGTCGGCGACGTGTCGGCGATTCCCTCAGATCGCATCTTTGACAATTCACACTGCGCGATTGTCACTCTCGGGAACGAGCACCGATTTGCCTCCGATCTCGGGCATTTGTCGGCGATTTTATCAACCTGTCAGCGAGTGAAAAATCGGGCTAAAATCGTGCAGTGTGAACTTGGCATTACACATTTAACTGTATGATTATTCAGGTAGGGTAAGGATAGTCAAATCTAGCCTAAACCATGAAGCACTCACCCGCCCGCTGGTTGCAGTCCTTCAGGAATGATGTAGAAGACTCCCTTGTGGTTGTTCTTGTTTGTGGCTCAGTTTGTAGTTATAAGTAAAGTCTCACAGGAGGCAATCGTAACAATAAAATCTCTTATTTTATTGGTTACAATACAAAGCAGTTAAAGCAAAAATAAAACAAAATAAAAATCAGCTAAGCTACACGTTATATAATTAAACTATAAACAGCAATATCGGAGATACTGTTAAGCGCCCCTCGATAGGGTATCAAGTGTCCTCCACGCTTATTGCAGCCAGTATCTGAAGAGTTGTTTACTCCTCAAACCTTTTATACTTCTTTTTGGGAAACTCCAATTCAATACCAGTCTCTGTGACTCATGTCCAATTGCCGGATGTTCTTCCGTCTTCTCCTACGCTGTCATCTTCTTTTAGCACTCTTCTCCTTGATTGCTGCAGATTTGTCCGTTTACCTCCGTTTGTGGTTTTAAACTTCCTATGCACCCCCGTGTACCCTCTCAATAACCTTTACTTTTTGCACCTGTTCTACAGTATAAACAAAGGAAGTCATGCACATTTGTCTAAGCTCTACATCAATATAATTTAAAGCATTTTAGGTACTTTCATATTCAAGCATATACGGCATCAACTTAAAAGCAAGCAAAATAAAATAACATTGAAACAGGTAAATGGCAATATAAATATCCATTTCCAGAACAATATAAATATATTTAATTATATAAACATGACATATTTTTCTTAAATATATGCATGTATGTGTTTGTATTTATATATACATAATAAATAAACACAGTACACACTCATATATTATGTAAACAAAAACGTTTATTTTGGATACGATTAATCATTTGACAACACTATTTAAACTGTCATTTATTTCTGTGACGCAGCGCTGAATTTTCAGCATCATTACTCCAGTCTTCAGTGTCACATGATCTTCAGAAATCATTCTAATATGCTGATTTGCTGCTCAAAAAACATTTCTGATTATAATCAATGTTGAAAACAGTTGCGCTGCCCAATATTTTTGTGGACACTACGGTTCAAAAGGTTGAGTCAGTAGGATTTTTTTTTTTTTCTTTGAGAAGACATTAATAGCAAGGATGCATTAAATTTGATCAAATGTGGTAGTAAAGACTTTTATAATGTTACCACATTTTTAAAATTTAAAACCTTTTTTAATTTTTTTTAAACTTTTGTATTGATAAAATCAAAATCATCAATAAGTCATTGGTAGTTTCAGTAAGGTCAGTCACTAACACAGGATTAACATAATTAGTTTGTGATTTCTTTTTTCCAGACTTCCACTTTGCAGCTAGAACTGGGCACTTATTTTTCCAGTGTCCCAGATTAAAACAGTAATTGCACACCAGGCCTCTGTCAGTCTTCACCCGACCACTGTTCTCTGATTTTGAAGGATACGTTTGTTCAAATTTCTATTCTATTCTTATTAAAGTTACCACTCTGTTGACCTGATCTCTCTTCTTTGTACAGCTTTTTATGCGTTAATACATAATCATCTGCTAAAACTGCAGCTTCCGGTGCGTCTTTTGGCTTTTTTCATTTATGTATGTAGCAATGTATTCGGGCACAATATTTAAATTGTTCCAAAATGATCAAATCACGCAATTTCTCAAAATCATCAACAGCGGACGCAACTCACCAACGATCAAAATAAGAAACCAGATCCCTTACCACCTCAGAGTGTGTTTGATGATCACCTTTTCTCCAGCTTCAAAATCGCTGGCGATAGGCTTCAGGAACCAGTTCGTAGGCCTTCACAATGGCTACTTTTACCTTGTTATAATCTTTTCTGTCTTCCATCGTGACAAAAACAACAACAATTTACACACATTAAGTAGCACAACTGTTTTCAACATCGATGATGGTGTTTCTTGAGCAGCAAATCAGTATATGAGAATGATCATGTGACACTGAAGACCGGAGGAAAGGCTACTGAAAAATTCAGCTTTGATGACAAGATTAAAGGCTCAGTGGGTAGCACTGTTGCCTCACAGCAAGATGGTCCCTGGTTTGAGTCCAGACTGAGCCAGGATGCCTTTCTGTGTGGAGTTTGCATGTTCTCCCCAAGTCTGCGTGGGTTTCCTCCATGTGCTCCGGTTTCCCCCACAATCCAAATACATGCAGTACAGGTGAATTGGACAAAGTATATTGGCCGTAGTGAGTGTGTGTGTGTCAGCACTGGGGTTGCATGTGCACTCTCATGGCTGGGTTGCGGCAGCAACGGGTGTAAAACATGTGCCAAATCGGTTGTGCGGATCTCTCCGCTGTGGCAACCCCTGATAAAGGGAGCAAGCCGAAGAAAGAGAGAGATCACAGGATTAAAGTGTATTCAAAAAAGAATAGAATACTGTTATTTTAAATTAAAATATTTCATAATATTACTGATTTGTACTGTAATTCTGATCAAATAAATATAGCCTTGTGAGCAGAAGAAACTTCTTGTGAAAAATTTTAAGATTGCAGATTTTTGACTGGTTGTGTACATACATTAGCAACATTAACAAGATGATATCCTCCCTTTCAGCTGCCAGAGAAGGATATTGACAGTGCAGACTTAGGATGGCGAAGAGGAGGAAGAACACCTTTAACATAATTTCCTCATACCTTTGCCATGTTATAATAAAAACAATAAACCTGACTACAAAAAGATGGTACATTTCTATTAGAAGATTCCAGTTTGTAAGGAATCTCTGACTCTGCACTAGAGGAACTCTTTGCTGAGGAAGATCCAGTGCTGAGGAGGAGCCTTGTTCTAAAGCGAAACACTGCATCAACCCTCCATGAAAAGATGAAGGTGAAGTGTCACCCTCCTGTCCTTGCCTCAGAAGAGCTGTATTCTGCTGCTGGGGTAAGAACAACACTCTTCCTCTTCTCTCACAGCCGTCCAGCACCTATCTCTGCCTCCTCAGCACTAGGGCTGAACGATTAATTGCATTTGCGATAATATCGCGATATGACAAAACGCGATTTTTCAACCGCAGAGGCTGCGATTACACTGTCACGTGACACGCGAGAGTAGGAGTAAAGTGGTGTGTTCGACTTGATGACACACACAACGATCGGTCTAGCAGCGGTGCTTCAAGTCGAACACATTTAAGCAGTCTTCAGAGGAAGCATCAAGTTGGCACGCTATGTTGCCAAGTCCGCAGTTTGCCGCGTGTTATTTTTGTGTCCGCGGGTCTTTCATAACATGCAGAATTGACGCGCTACATGTAAACTATATTCTTTGTTGTATTTTCCTGTCAAAATAACAGAGTTCCTTTGGAATTCTTCAGCTTGCTGCCGGTTTCTCTGTTAGTAGGCGGAGCTAATGCGCAAACGGCAATCTCATTGGCCGGCGCTCACCTATTATCATCCCTGTTTTGATTTCAGCATATCAATTCGAGCAAACACAGATGATTAATATTCATGAACCCAGCAGCTCAATAATCCTTAGAGCGTTTTATATTGTTATTAGTAGTAGAATTCATAGTAGTTTTGTTATCTTATCTGTATTATTTGTAGTTTTCTTTTTCCTTTTTTTATAGAAACAGTAAATGACAAACAATATCTTAAGCACCACCACCAGTCCTAAATTCAGTCAACATGACAAATACATTCATACATGGTTATTCTAATTACTAAAGTTATATCATATACTGCTCAAATTTAATGCTAAATTATCATAATATCATATTATAATGTTTTGACTGACTGATGCTAAATGAGATATAAAAAAATAAAACTGTGCCATTTTACAAACATAAGCTATATATATATATATATATATATATATATATATATATATATATTAGTATATCATATATATTAGTATATCATATAATTAATATTAGTCTGGTGAGTAAACTAAAAAGATGACAAGCCAATGGAGATTCTATTGCCAAGGTGTCCATAGAGGGTTGATCATATTTACAATAATCAATTGAATTTGATAGGTGTCTCTCACATTGTCCCACAGAAACATTAAAATAGTGTAGATTAGTGTGCAATGTTTTATTATAATAATGTATTCTATTTAGTGTCTATTTCATTTAACATTTAATATTGGGGACATCCAAGTTATTTGACATATTTGAACATTTAAAAAAAAAAGTAACAATTGTTACTTTCCCTGGTAATTAGTTTATTTTATAATGATGTAACTCAGTTACTATTTGTGAGAAGTAACTAGTAATATAACTAATTACTTTTTTAAAGTAACGTGCCCAACACGGCATACTATACAATGATTTATTGCTCGTCTTTGTTGAATAATACAGAATATAAAGAGCTTTAAAAAAAAAAATTTGCATATTAAATTGCAATCGCAATATTGGTAAAAAAGAAATCGCAATTAGATTATTTTCCAAAATCGTTCAGCCCTACTCGGCACTGTCTGAAAGAGTCTTCTCCACAGTCAGTAATCAGAGATCACAGATTCTCCTGAGAAAGTCAACATGCTCATTTTCCTAAACAAAAACTGTTTATGTTTTTTGGGGTGGGCCAAATTATACAGGTGTGACGCTAGAAATCTCTATATTGTTCATTTGACATATCTTTACTCTTTATGAATGTTGTTTTCTTTATTTATTTTATCTTCTGAGAAGCTCAAGAACTATGATTCTTTGGTGATTGTAATATTGTTTATCTTCTGATAGTGAAGCAGTATTAAAGAACATCATCACCAGACATTTGTAGCAGGTGCCTCATATTTTTGCAAAAAAAGTAATAATGAAGTAACTACTGAATTGTTTCATATCTTTTTATCATGTCTTTATTTTAGTATTTGCACCAAATTATGGGGTGCTGTATCAATAACAGTGATAATTATTGATAAATAATAATGTTATCAGTGAAAATGATCTATACCCATCCTCAATGTTACACTTCAGCTTTTTCAGTTGATTATATTGCATAATCTATGAATTGATATGTTTAATTTTCTGTGCTCGGGACTTGATAACACACTGCATGGTTCAAGAACGGGTGTAATGTTCAAAATGTTTTGGCTAAGTATTTGTAGAAAGTAACACTGAATAAATGTTGATTCATGAATGAATGCAGTGTGTTTTGTCTGTTTTGAATTATAATTTGATGTTTTTAATTTGTTAGTATTGCATGTATGTAATGAATGTGCTATAAATCCCCTACAATTAAATTTATTTTTAGGTTTTAGAAGGTTTTTAATTTATTAGTTATATTTTAGGATAATGGGGTCATTAGGACATACTTTGTAAGTCACTGTGACGAATATGGTCTGGTCCAGTTATGTTGTCACAATGTAACTGTGTTAGCTGGGTGTAAGCTAGGCTGGTAGTTTGTTTTTCCCCCGACAAGGGTAGGGGGAGAGGGCCTAGGTTCAAGCGTCACGGTTCGCTAAACACACACACACACACTTGTGTTTCTGGGGGGAGTCGTGGCCTAGTGGTTAGAGAGTCGGACTTGTAATCCAAATTGTGGGGACTTTACCCTTCTATTACTTTTATACTGACCAAACAATATTTTCTATCCCCTAACCCTAAACCTACCCCTTACAGAAAACCTGTTTGCGTTATACATTTACTATTTTTAATATTTTTTACGATCCTTTTTACGATCCTTGTGGTCCCCACAATGTAGCATAAACAAGTACACACACACATACACACGGTAATTAATATACACTGCCCTCCAAAAGTTTGGAAAAACCCTTGGCAAAGTGTGGTTTTGGATGATATCAGCATAAATCCTTATAATTTTTAGGTGCAAATACATTAAAGTAACTTGACATTATCATTGAAGACCAGCAATAAAACATAATAATGGCAATATATACATGTCAAAGTCAGACATGCCCCTCTGTCAGCTGTGATGCCTGGTTACTGGTTTAAACTTGGCCCAGGTTATTAAAGGATTTTTGGCTCAGCACACCTTAATACTGTAGCTTCAACAATTGATTGCCAATTCAAAGTCAATGTTTGAATAAACTGTCAGCTCGGATGCCCAGATTATGCAGAGCTGTAATAGCTGCTAAATTGATTAATCGAAAATGTAAGTTTTTTTTTCTATGTATAAACTGTTTATGTAATAAAATATGTTTTCGTATTTTGTGTTGTCCCTTATCAGTGCAAAATTATCACAAATTAGAAAGGATTCATGCCAATATTGTCCAAAACCCCACTTTTCTAGAGCGTTTCCAAACTTTTGGAGGGCAGTGTACACAAAGTTGATTACAATATACACCAGTTAATTAGGGAACCCCGTCACAGTTTTTTTTATAAAAATTTTTTCTAGTAATTCAACACAATTATTAGCACTATAATGCATTATATAAATGTACGTTACGTTTTAAAAATAAATAAATTATATTTACTTATTTATTTTCGGTCACAAATTAGTCGCGTGCCAAGCCCGCCAAATTTCGCGGGCTTGGCACGCGAACCTGGCAGTGGGTATATAAGCTGGGGTCTGTGCCCACCGCGCGTACAGCTGGACTCACTTCCGAGTGGACCCCACAAAGGCTACTACTGTAAATTTGCCTTGAGGTAAAGGTCTTTTTACTTAACTGTTTTATTTAGAGTCAGTAAAATATAAATAAATACATAACCCCTCAACAAAACAAGATAACAAAATATAAAGAGAGGGTAATAATAAAATCGAAGTAGATAAGGGAACTGAGGGGAACAGTTCGTCTGAGGGGAACATTTCGTTTTTCTCATAACGGTCGCTTTAACAATAAATTGTCATAAATTCTTCGGATTTAATTTTTCAGTAAATATACATTTTCTTCTCACATAAACTCTTTATCTTTTTCCGTGCTATCTAACAATCCGTCTGCGCCGTACACTTGTCTTGTCGTTAAATGCCGTTATGTCTGCGTGACGTCATTTGCGCTGAAAAAATTATCAGGATTATCAGAGAAGCTTCGTGTTTCAGGGTTATTTGTGTCACGTTGACATTACCAAAGTTCTCCGTCACGGTGCCCTGATGAATGGAGAAGCGCGACACATTGAAAAAGCTGCAAGGCGCAATGGGCTCGGTGCACAAGATGGCGCCGGTGAGCTTCGACGACGCGAGTGTGTGCATACTTAACTTACTTCCGGTCTTGCGACGTTCGCATTTACTGTAAGGGGAAACTTCATACGAAACTTTGCTAGATAGAAATAATTAATGTTTTTCAGATTAAAAAGCGGATAGTGGTATATCAAAGACAAGAGAAAACATCCTCGCTACATTATTGTGTACCTCTGTGTGGAAATTCATCAAGATAAAACGCGGAGATTTCTTATTTCTTCTGTTGATGAGGCTCAACATCAGCGCTTATCAGTCTACAGGGATCTCTTCATTCAAACACAAATCATTCAAACGTGCAATACTGTACATTTTCGGAGAGTTGATTTTGTTCTTACTGCTAATTATAAGATTAGCCTTGTCTAATAAGATCAATTTATTCAGACCTACAGACCACCTGCGGGTGCTGGATTTATCGATCGGAAACTTATGAACCAAGCGTGTTTGAACCATCATATTAGCATAGGTAAATATGGCGACACAAAATAAAACGTGGCGATTTTCTAAGCGGATAAAAATGATAACTATAATGTGTGGCGGAAGAGCACTTTGCAGCACTTCGACCTTGGCACAGTAATATTATCACTCCTGAAAACTCCCCTCCCTCTTCCGTCAATACAACCAACGTGGCCTGCACTATCACTATCAGTGAGAGCGAGAGGGGGAGTTTTCAGGAGTGATGATATTACTGCGCCGAGGTCGAAGTGCTGCAAAGTGCTCTTCCGCCACACATTATAGTTATCATTTTTATCCGCTTAGAAAATCGCCACGTTTTATTTTGTGTCGCCATACTTACTCGTGTAACTACTCATGTAAACGTCTTTAAATAGGGAAAACATGGAAGTTAATTAAGTGCACGGACTGAGACTGGAGAGGTACATATCAACTCGTCTAAGTTGAGGGAAGAACATATTGGAATATGGAAAAACGGTGGCGTTTTCCTTTAAGCGCATGATCATCGCGTTCGATATATCGCCCAGCCCTAATAGCTATGAAACCGTTTTTAAAAAAACAAATCTTTGCATAGCTATGACAGGAAACACTGGCATCTAACAATGCCTTGGAAAAAACAGTTCTTAAAAAGTCTTAAATCTTAATCTTAAAAAATGAAGCATATGCATAAACCAAAATAAGAAATAAAAGTAATCAAATAAGCTCGAATTCTGTGTCCTAAACTACTGAAACATTGGTGTCTTATATTTTTGAGCAGTCACTGCAATTTCTGAAAGAAATCAATTAAATCTGCATGTGGGTGTTTGTGTGAAAAAAATCAGATATAACCCCCTTTATAATCGTTAACATTTGCATAAGTAACTGTAATTTAATTACTTTTCTAATATGACAGAATGACAGTAACCGAACAGATCTCAGACACCATTGATTTACATAGTAGTAAAAATACCATGCAAGTCAATGGTGTCCGTGATATGTTTGGTTACTGACATTCTTCCAAATATCTTCCTTTGTGTTCAGGAGATGAGAGAAATTTACACAGGTTTGGAACAACTTGAGGGTAAGCAAATTATGACAGAATTTTTATTTTTGGGTGAACTATCCCTTTATCATTCAATGTTCTATAAAGACCAGTTTATGTGCATACAGCTATAAAAAGCATAC
Organism: Aspiorhynchus laticeps; assembly: GCA_023376895.1. Classification (NCBI taxonomy): domain Eukaryota; kingdom Metazoa; phylum Chordata; class Actinopteri; order Cypriniformes; family Cyprinidae; genus Aspiorhynchus; species Aspiorhynchus laticeps. The sequence continues at coordinate 34,432,170 of CM041815.1, forward strand.
ATTATTTGATGAATTTAGTAATTTTGTGACTAATACAAAACCGTAAGAAAATAGGACATTTACATACAATATATTTTGTTTACAACATATATGGACAATTCTCTCTTTTTCCATAGATGGCAAAATGTACTATATTTTAAATGTACTATAAATGTACAAAAACACCAAAAGAGAAATACAGATGGAAAACAAAGGTGGTCTGTGGAAATAATGAGGCAAACATCATATTCATGGATTTTCACAGTAGCAGCATCGGGGCACATTCTGGACAAAATAAAACAAGGAACGTGATCTCACGAAGATTTTTCTGGCCTGGCATGTGGAAAATGGTTATATTTTCATGTCAATTTACACAAAATATTTATTTAACTGTGATTAGATTATATAAGCTCTTTATAAGATTTTTAATAATTTCAAAATAAACAAATCACAATTTCTAGGAGCCTAACACTTCTATCTTTAACCAGGTTGCGCAGTGTGAACAATGCCAAGCCTGTAGGTCCTCCTTGAAACCAGGGACTATGAACTACGAACCTATTGAGGTATGAATTATTTTACAAAACAGATGTTGCAACCAGAATGGATAAATATAACCGAAACTGAGGGCAATATTCACACTAAATGAGAAACAAATCAAGACACATGCCTGATAATCATAACTATGGTAACAAATTCAAACTCAAAACAGGAGAAAAATAACAGGAAAATAGGAAAAAATAACTTTTTTTTAATTATTACTCTAGATTAAACAGCCATTCGAGCTGCTGGGCAGGGACCTCATTGGCAAGCTTTCACTGAGTGATGACAGTAATCAGTACATTTGTGTTATCATCGATTACCTCATGAGGTGGCCCCAGGCTTATCCTTTGAGGTCCAAATCCGCCAAAGAGGTCACTGTGTGCTTGATCAAGTTTGTGCACCAGTTTGAAGCCACTAAGAGGGTCTTAACTGACCAGGGGAAAGAGTTAGTGAATGAGGTAAGTTTCATGTGAAGATAAAGTCCATAGAACAAGGCTTCATTTTTCGTGTTGTTGTTTTTCTTATTTGAATAGTGATGAAAGTGTTACATATTCTCAAAAATTCTTGTCTGTCATTATAATGTCTAAATTACAGAATTATGTAGTTAATTTGGTTCTTATGATTATGCCTCTAAATGTCAATTCATTTCTTTTACAATTCCAGCTGAACAAACATGTCTGCAGACATCTTAATATTAAGCACTCACTGTGTGCACCTTATCACCCTCAAACCAATGGCCTAGTGGAGAGGATGAATGTCACATTACAAAGGTGCCGTTATTATATATACTAACTTGATATGATGAGAAATAATATTGCATTTATATGTAGACATTTGGCAGACAACTATAGCCAAAGTCTCTTAAAAAAGCAATGCATTCAAAGTTCTTTCAACTTATGCATTCCCTGACAGTTATATTTATTGTGCCATGCTACACTGCCTGTGTAACAAGGGGAACAAGGGAGATAGATAAATAAAAAGAATCTAAATGCAAGGTGTGAGCTTAAAAACAAAAACCGATCCAGATGCCAGAGTCAATCACAGCCTTGCTGATATAGAGCCATATCTCTCGACTACAAGAGTGATATTGGGTTTATACGCAAATCACGTTGCGTGATTCATTTTAATACTCTCCCATAAATTTTGCATCTGAAAGGGAAACTCCTACAAATGCATATCCAATAAGGTCAGCCGCAAAAATAACTTTGTCTAGTGGGGGCCGGTCAATAGGGGGCTGTGGCGTAAATATCTGAAAATCATGTGATTTAACCTGTTAACCCGCACCAGGACGCGGACGCACTGAAAGCTCTTTGAAAGCTCTTTGTTTGCACACGTCATTGCTTTCAAACAGATAAAGTAAAACAGGACAAAATGAATCTTGACAAACTATATATCATTTTGAAGGTCTAAGCCTCTAGCATCGACGACCGATCGCTGTTTTTCGATAGAAAGCTTATACGGAATGTATTTGCTAAATTTGTGTAAGCAGTACACATCAAAACATGTATTAAAAAACCGCAGCACATACCTTATTCATCCTGATAACGACTCTCAAATGTATCCAATGCTGTAAATCCTGGTTTCATTTGAAAGATAAGGGTCCACTGAACAACATTCCATCGAGCACTTTTAGTCCAAAGAAACAACAACGCTGTAATTTAGATCGTTAATCCTTTGTTTACGTCTCATCTCTTGAGGGAGAGTTATTGTTTGTGTCCGTTATGGAACAAATTATGCTCAAAAACAGCGTCTTGGTGGTAAAAAAACAGCACGATTTTGTAGCAGGCAATGTCCCAAACAGAATGAAATCATCCAAAAAAAAAAAAGTCAAAGATACGCGGAAGATTGATTATTTGAATTCTGGCGCTCCCTCGCGACGGCGTGTGACGCACGCTGTGACGCACCTGTCATCTGATGGGGCGTAACTTAGCGATCTTTTTAGCACAAAAAAAAACATTTCTTTTTTTTTGTTTTCATATATGTTTGCGTGTTTTGTGGGGAATTGCCTGTATCTGTGTGATTAACATCCGTATGGCTGATAATGAGCATGTAATTACTGACTGTTCACAGATATCAGTGTGAATGCAGTCTATATAAAAGGCCATTATAATGTGAATATTGACTATATTGGGCAGCCATCAGTATGATTTGCATCTGTATGAATGATCTTCAGCATGTGATTACTAATGTATGAGCAGGAGAGCATCTGTTTGTCAGGAAATCAGTATGTAATTAAGTTATTTTTTTTATTATTATTGTTTTTTTTATCACTCAAAAATTATTATTATTGTATTTTTCTAGTGCTCAAATAAATCACTTATACGATGTCTAAGATTATGTCTACTGTTTTATAATTGAAAAACTGCAGTGGCATGTATAAAGACTAAAAAGTATGTAGTAGAACCCTTCAATAATTTGGTAAATATTTTTCCTCAAACGGGGGGGGGGGGGGGGGGGGGACTAGAAAAATGTCTGCAGGAATATCATTTTTCATGGTATCTTCTTCAGATTTGAAATATAAACTAATGAGACATGTGACTTTCAACCCATTACTTTTCTAGATTGCTCCAGGACTGATTTCATGTATTTTTATATGAAATAAAAAAAAATTCAGTGTGGTACAATTTTTATCAAGGCACTTCAGTGTCTATAACTTTTTATATTTTTGAGCATCATCAACTCTGGATGATGGATAGTAAAGGCCAAAGGGTCTTCTTTCCAAAGACACCACAATTGTGTGTGTGGCACACTGAAGTCAGGAGCTGTTACCATTTTAAGTTAGTTAGTCATTTTCAGCTGTGATTCCCAATATGGGGGGTGCAGGTTAACAGGTTAAAAACCTACTTTTGCAAACTAGTCTCTGGTTTTTCGCTCAATCTCGATCAAACCACTGCAGTAATATTCTCTGGTCTCTCTAGATCAATAATTATCAAAAAAAAATTGAATTTTGTCCTTTGGTTAGCTATAACGGGTCATTTAGGAAAGGGGCATGGCCACATATACCCAAAAGCTTATAAAACCTAAACGAAATCTCAAAACGTTACAAAACATGGTGAAAACATGTGTCAGATGACTCTTAACAAGCATGCAAAGTTTCATGGGGATTGGACAATAGATGGCGCTATAACAGTTAAAAAGGCCTCAAAAACACAGTATTTCTATATTAAATGACCTCAAATTGCAATAAATTGTTCATAATATTCACTTATACACCATATCTTAATGTCATACGATGGATCTTCTAATTCTGATCAACTTTGCCTCTAGGATCACTGCAGTCAATCAAACTGTTCTTTACGTATTTGAGATTATTTAACCTGTTAACATGCACCAGGACGTGGGCGCACTGAAAGCTCTTTGTTTGCTCTTTGTTTGCACATGTCATTGTTTTCAAACAGATAAAGTAAAACAGGACAAAATGAATCTTGACAAACTATATATCATTTTGAAGGTCTAAGCCTCTAGCATCGACGACAGATCGCTGTTTTTCGATAGAAAGCTTATACGGAATGTATTTGCTAAATTTGTGTAAGCAGTACACATCAAAACATGTATTAAAAAACCCGCAGCACATACCATATTCATCCTGATAACGACTCTCAAACGTCTCCACTGCTGTAAATCCTGGTTTAGTTTGAAAGATAAGGGTCCACTGAACAACATTCCATCGAGCACTTTTAGTCCAAAGAAACAACAACGCTGTAATTTAGATCGTTAATCCTTTGTTTACGTCTCATCTCTTCAGGGAGAGTTATTGTTTGTGTCCGTTATGGAACAAATTACGCTCAAAAGCAGCGTCTTGGTGGTAAAAAAACAGCACGATTTTGCAGCAGGCAATGTCCCAAACAGAATGAAATCATCCAAAAATAAAAAAGTCAAAGATACACGGAAGATTGATTATTTGAATTCTGGCGCTCCCTCGCGACGGCGGGTGACGCACCTGTCATCTGATGGGGCGTAACTTAACGATCTTTTAGCACAATAAGAAAAAAAGAAAAAACATTTCTTTTTTTTCTTCTTCAGCAGTTTTATATATGTTTGCGTGTTTTGTGGGGAATTGCCTGTATCTGTGTGATTAACATCTCTATGACTGATAATGAGCATGTAAATACTGACTGTTCACAGATATCAGTGTGAATGCAGTCTATATAAAAGGCCATTATAATGTGAATATTGACTATACTGGGCAGCCATCAGTATGATTTGCATCTGTATGAATGATCTTCAGCATGTGATTACTAATGTATGAGCAGGAGAGCATCTGTTTGTCAGGAAATCAGTATGTAATTAAGTTATTTTTTTTTATTATTATTTTTTTTTTTCATCACTCAAATTATTATTATTGTATTTTTCTAGTGCTCAAATAAATCACTTATACGATTTCTAAGATTCTGTCTACTGTTTTATAATTGAAAAACTGCAGTGGCATGTATAAAGACTAAATAGTTTGTAGTAGAACTTTTCAATAATTTGGTAAATATTTTTCCTCAAACGGGGGGGGGGGGGGGGGGGGGGCTAGAAAAATGTCTGCAGGAATATCATTTTTCATGGTATCTTCTTCAGATTTGAAATATAAACTCATGAGACATGTGACTTTCAACCCAATACTTTTCTGGATTGCTCCAGGACTGATTTCATGTATTGTTATATGAAATAAAAAAAAATTCAGTGTGGTACAATTTTTATCAAGGCACTTCAGTGTCTATAACTTTTTATATTTTTGAGCATTATCAACTTTGGATGATGGATAGTAAAGGCCAAAGGGTCTTCTTTCCAAAGACACCACAATTGTGTGTGTGGCACACTGAAGTCAGGAACTGTTACCATTTTAAGTTAGTTAGTCATTTTCAGCTGTTATTCCCAATATGGGGGGTGCAGGTTAACAGGTTAAAAAACATGCTTTTGTCAACTAGCCTTCAGTTTTTAACTCAAAATCAATCAAATCAGTGCAGTACTGTTCTCTAGACTCTTGAGGTCAATAATTATAAAAGAAATGTTGATAATTTAAGAGAGATTGGGCAAAAAATAACACTATAATAGTTATAAAGGTTTTAAAAACAGTATTGAATGATAAATTGCAACTATAACCACTAGATGGCAGCGGAAGACCACTAATGGGCTTATTAGGGGTTCGAGCACGAAGTGCTGAAACCCTATTGTAATTGTTAGGATTTTTAGGGGTTCGAGCACGTAGTGCTGAAACCCTATTGTATCTGTTAGGATTTTTATTAGGGGTTCGAGCACGTAGTGCTGAAACCCTATTGTATCTGTTAGGATTTTTATTAGGGGTTCGAGCACGTAGTGCTGAAACCCTATTGTATTTGTTAGGATTTTTATTATTATTATTATTATTATTATTATTAGGGGTTCGAGCACGTAGTGCTGAAACCCTATTGTATTTGTTAAGATTTTTATTATTATTAGGGGTTCGAGCACGTAGTGCTGAAACCCTATTGTATTTGTTAAGATTTTTATTAGGGGTTCGAGCACGTAGTGCTGAAACCCTATTGTATTTGTTAGGATTTTTATTAGGGGTTCGAGCACGTAGTGCTGAAACCCTATTGTATTTGCTCAGATTTTTATTATTATTATTATTATTCCGCCGTAAAACGCAACGGGCAGCCCAAACCGTAGAACCTCGAGAGCTGAAACTCGGTCAGAAGGTAGTAGTCTTGCTCGCTACTCAGATACAAAGAATCGGCTAAATCGGCCTAACGGTGGCGCTACAGCGCAAAAAACTAAATTTTCAGACGTTTTTGGCCATAGCTCGTACACGGTTTGTCGTAGACTCAAAAACTTTACATCGTTGCGATCCTTGCTTTAGCCCGAACAAAAGTGCACAGTCAACTTTTTCGCTCTACGACGCACCGTTTTCCCGCAAAATTGACCTATATCCCAAACCTACTTTGACGAACTAGTCCTAGGTTTTTCGCCCGTTCAGAACCAAACCACTGCAGAAATACTCTCTGGACACTGAATATCAATAATTATCGAAAAAAAGTTGAAATTTCGATTTTCGAGCGAAACTGTATGCCAATTAGCGTCTATGCTAACGTTAGCCAAATGTTGCTTGAAGTATAACTCTTGAACGGAATGAGATATCTTCACCAAACTCGGTACACATGTGTATGAGCTCAATCTTTGGTCAAATAATAAAAGATGCGCAGCTCTGCCACTTGGGGGCGCTATAAGACAGAAAAAACATATAAATGGCTATAACTAGGCAACCGTTGGTCCGATCGACTTCAAAATTGGTATCTTTTAGCACAATAAGAAAAAAAGAAAAAACATTTCTTTTTTTTCTTCTTCAGCAGTTTTATATATGTTTGCGTGTTTTGTGGGGAATTGCCTGTATCTGTGTGATTAACATCTCTATGACTGATAATGAGCATGTAAATACTGACTGTTCACAGATATCAGTGTGAATGCAGTCTATATAAAAGGCCATTATAATGTGAATATTGACTATACTGGGCAGCCATCAGTATGATTTGCATCTGTATGAATGATCTTCAGCATGTGATTACTAATATATGAGCAGGAGAGCATCTGTTTGTCAGGAAATCAGTATGTAATTAAGTTATTTTTTTTTATTATTATTTTTTTTTTTCATCACTCAAATTATTATTATTGTATTTTTCTAGTGCTCAAATAAATCACTTATACGATTTCTAAGATTCTGTCTACTGTTTTATAATTGAAAAACTGCAGTGGCATGTATAAAGACTAAATAGTGTGTAGTAGAACTTTTCAATAATTTGGTAAATATTTTTCCTCAAACGGGGGGGGGGGGCTAGAAAAATGTCTGCAGGAATATCATTTTTCATGGTATCTTCTTCAGATTTGAAATATAAACTCATGAGACATGTGACTTTCAACCCAATACTTTTCTGGATTGCTCCAGGACTGATTTCATGTATTGTTATATGAAATAAAAAAAAATTCAGTGTGGTACAATTTTTATCAAGGCACTTCAGTGTCTATAACTTTTTATATTTTTGAGCATTATCAACTTTGGATGATGGATAGTAAAGGCCAAAGGGTCTTCTTTCCAAAGACACCACAATTGTGTGTGTGGCACACTGAAGTCAGGAACTGTTACCATTTTAAGTTAGTTAGTCATTTTCAGCTGTTATTCCCAATATGGGGGGTGCAGGTTAACAGGTTAAAAAACATGCTTTTGTCAACTAGCCTTCAGTTTTTAACTCAAAATCAATCAAATCAGTGCAGTACTGTTCTCTAGACTCTTGAGGTCAATAATTATAAAAGAAATGTTGATAATTTAAGAGAGATTGGGCAAAAAATAACACTATAATAGTTATAAAGGTTTTAAAAACAGTATTGAATGATAAATTGCAACTATAACCACTAGATGGCAGCGGAAGACCACTAATGGGCTTATTAGGGGTTCGAGCACGAAGTGCTGAAACCCTATTGTAATTGTTAGGATTTTTAGGGGTTCGAGCACGTAGTGCTGAAACCCTATTGTATCTGTTAGGATTTTTATTAGGGGTTCGAGCACGTAGTGCTGAAACCCTATTGTATTTGTTAGGATTTTTATTATTATTATTATTATTATTATTATTAGGGGTTCGAGCACGTAGTGCTGAAACCCTATTGTATTTGTTAAGATTTTTATTATTATTAGGGGTTCGAGCACGTAGTGCTGAAACCCTATTGTATTTGTTAAGATTTTTATTAGGGGTTCGAGCACGTAGTGCTGAAACCCTATTGTATTTGTTAGGATTTTTATTAGGGGTTCGAGCACGTAGTGCTGAAACCCTATTGTATTTGCTCAGATTTTTATTATTATTATTATTATTCCGCCGTAAAACGCAACGGGCAGCCCAAACCGTAGAACCTCGAGAGCTGAAACTCGGTCAGAAGGTAGTAGTCTTGCTCGCTACTCAGATACAAAGAATCGGCTAAATCGGCCTAACGGTGGCGCTACAGCGCAAAAAACTAAATTTTCAGACGTTTTTGGCCATAGCTCGTACACGGTTTGTCGTAGACTCAAAAACTTTACATCGTTGCGATCCTTGCTTTAGCCCGAACAAAAGTGCACAGTCAACTTTTTCGCTCTACGACGCACCGTTTTCCCGCAAAATTGACCTATATCCCAAACCTACTTTGACGAACTAGTCCTAGGTTTTTCGCCCGTTCAGAACCAAACCACTGCAGAAATACTCTCTGGACACTGAATATCAATAATTATCGAAAAAAAGTTGAAATTTCGATTTTCGAGCGAAACTGTATGCCAATTAGCATCTATGCTAACGTTAGCCAAATGTTGCTTGAAGTATAACTCTTGAACGGAATGAGATATCTTCACCAAACTCGGTACACATGTGTATGAGCTCAATCTTTGGTCAAATAATAAAAGATGCGCAGCTCTGCCACTTGGGGGCGCTATAAGACAGAAAAAACATATAAATGGCTATAACTAGGCAACCGTTGGTCCGATCGACTTCAAAATTGGTATGCAGCATCTTGGTCCATAGGGGCACAATCGATTATGAGGACATAAGCGTATCTCAAAAAACATGGCCGCCATTGGCCAAACAAGTTTAAGCACCAATTTGACATTGTTAACGGAGGTCGATCGGAACGAAACTCGGTGGGCATGTTCGACTCATGGCCCTAAAGGTCTGTAAGAATTTTGAAAGAAATCGGCCACTAGTTGGCGCTAAAGACATTTTTTGGCTCTGTAATCACGTGGTGTTTCACACATACACACAATATGCATATCATTTGATAGATCTCCACATTGCGAACAACTTTGCCTCAAGAACTATTGCTGTCAATCAAATCGTTCATTAATTATTCACAAATATGTCAAAAACCTACTTTTGCGAACTAGTCCCTGGTTTTTTACTCAATCTCGATCAAACCACTGCAGTAATATTCTCTGGACTCTCTAGATCAATTATTATCGAAAAAATGTTGAATTTTGTCCTTTGGTTAGCTATAACGGGGTCATTTAAAAAGGAGGCGTGGCCACATATAACCATAAGCCTATGAAACCTAAATGAAAACTCAAAACTTTACGAAACTTGGTGAAAACATGTGACACATGACTCTTAACAAGCATACAAAGTTTCATGGAGATCGGACCATAGGTGGCGCTATAACAGTTAGAAAGGCCTCAAAAACACAATATTTCTGTATAAAATGACTTCAAATTTTAGAACATGTTCATATATTCACACAAACACATGATCTTCATATCATATGATAGATCTCCTCATTCTGAACAACTTTGCCTCAAGAACTATTGCTGTCAATTAAATCGTTCATTAAATATTCTCAAATATGTTAAAAACCTACTTTTGCGAACTAGTCCTAGGTTTTTCGCTCAATCTCGATCAAATCACTGCAGTAATATTCTCTGGACTCTCTAGATCAATTATTATCAAAAAAATGTTGAATTTTGTCCTTTGGTTAGCTATAACGGGGTCATTTAAAAAGGAGGCTTGGCCACACATAACCATAAGCCTATGAAACCTAAACGAAAACTCAAAACTTTACGAAACTTGGTGAAAACATGTGACACATGACTCTTAACAAGCATACAAAGATTCATGAAGATTGGAGCATAGTTGGCGCTATAACAGTTAAAAAGACCTCAAAAACACAGTATTTCTATATTAAATGACCTCAAATTGCAATAAATCGTTCATAATATTCACTTATACACCATATCTTAATATCATACGATGGATCTTCTAATTCTGATCAACTTTGCCTCTAGGATCACTGCTGTCAATCAAACTATTCTTTAAGTATTTGAGATTATTTAAAAAACATGCTTTTGTCAACTAGCCTTCAGTTTTTAACTCAAAATCAATCAAATCAGTGCAGTACTGTTCTCTAGACTCTCGAGGTCAATAATTATAAAAAAATGTTGATAATTTAAGAGAGATTGGGCAAAAAATAGCACTATAATGGTAATAAATGTCAAAAACACAGTGTTGTATGAGAAATTGCTATTTATAACCACTAGATGGCAGCGGAAGACCACTAATGGGCTTATTAAACACTGAAACAGTACAGTCCATGGGTCTTCTGATGGAGATGTTATAAAATCACTGTTATAACATTTAAAATCACATTTAATTCAGGTTTACCATGTTGTTCATACAGATGTGTAGGTTTTTACAACTTTGTCATATTATGATCACAGAGAAACCTGAAAATGACATATAAACTCTTAAAAAGAAAAGACTTGCAAAAAGTATTGTCACCTGTCATTTATTTCAAATATCTATATCTGCAACAAAATGTGTGTGCATGTATGTACGTATATGAGTGTCTCTCTGTGTGTGTGTTTGTGTGTGTGTGTGTGTGTGTGTGTGTGTGTGTAAGCAAACTTAATGATTATTAATATGATAGTTTAACCATTTCAATGCTATTTTTTTCTGTCTGTGTGTCTGTGAGCCTACTTTCCATTTTCAAATATGTGTGCATGTATGTCCGTATATGAGTGTGTCTCTCTGTGTGTGTGTGTGTGTGTGTGTGTGTGTGGTGTGTGTGTAAGCAAGCTTAATGATTATTAATATGATAGTTTAACCATTTCATTTCTGTGTGTGTGTGTGTGTGTGTGTGTTGTGTGTGTGTGTGTGTCTGTGTCTGTGAGCCTATTGTCCATTTTTAATGTAAGTGTCAGCTATACATCCAGGTTGGCCTAGACCCTAAAATGTTACCCCCTTAAGGCTCGAACCCCGGTAATTGCTGCTTGCAGCTATATTTAGGGGTTCGAGCACGTAGTGCTGAAACCCTATTGTATTTGTTAGGATTTTTATTAGGGGTTCGAGCACGAAGTGCTGAAACCCTATTGTATCTGTTAGGATTTTTATTATTATTATTATTCTGCCCTAAAACTGATCGGGCAGAACAAACCGTAGAACCTCGAGACTTGAAACTCGGGCAGATTGTAGAGCTCAGTCAGTGCAGATCCTATCAAAGTCTCAGCCCAATCGGCTCATAGGTGGCGCTACAGCGCAAAAAACAAAATTTTCAGACGTTTTTGGCCATAGCTCGTAAACCGTTTGTCGTAGACTCAAAAACTTTACATCGTTGCGATCCTTGGTTCAGAACAAAGAAAACTGGATCCAGACAGATTTTCTCTACGACGCACGGTTTTTCCGCAAAATTGACCTATATCCCAAACCTACTTTTGCGAACTAGTCCTAGGTTTTTCGCCCGATCGGAACCAAACCACTGCAGAAATGTTCTCTGGACACTGAATATCAATAATTATCGAAAAAAAAGTTGAAATTTCGATTTTCGAGCGAAACTGTACGTCAATTAGCGTCTATGCTAACGTTAGCCAAATGTTATTCGAAGTATAACTCTTGAACGAAATGAGATATCATCACCAAACTCGGTACACATGTGTATGAGCTCAATCTTTGGTCAAATAAAAAAAATTACGTAGCTCTGCCACTTGGGGGCGCTATAAGACAGAAAAAACCTATAAATGGCTATAACTAGGCAACCGTTGGTCCGATCGACTTCAAAATTGGTATGCAGCATCTTGGTCCATAGGGGCACAATCGATTATGAGGACATTCGAGTATCTCAAAAAACATGGCCGCCATTGGCCAAACAAGTTTAAGCACCAATTTGACAAAGTTAACGGAGGTCGATCGGAACGAAACTCGGTGGGCATGTTCGACTCATGGCCCTAAAGGTCTGTAAGAATTTTGAAAGAAATCGGCCACTAGTTGGCGCTAACGACATTTTTTGGCTCTGTAATCACGTGGTGTTTCACACATACACACAATATGCATATCATATGATAGATCTCCTCATAATGAACAACTTTGCCTCAAGAACCATTGCTGTCAATCAAATCGTTCATTAATTATTCACAAATATGTTAAAAACCTACTTTTGCGAACTAGTCCCTGGTTTTTCGCTCAATCTCGATCAAATCACTGCAGTAATATTCTCTGGACTCTCTAGATCAATTATTATCGAAAAAATTTTGAATTTTGTCCTTTGGTTAGCTATAACGGGGTCATTTAAAAAGGAGGCGTGGCCACATATAACCGTAAGCCTATGAAACCTAAATGAAAACTCAAAACTTTACGAAACTTGGTGAAAACATGTGTCACATGACTCCTAACAAGCATGCAAAGTTTCATGGAGATCGGACCTTAGGTGGCGCTATAACAGTTAGGAAGGCCTCAAAAACACAATATTTCTGTATAAAATGACTTCAAATTTTAGAACATGTTCATATATTCACACAAACACATGATCTTCATATCTTATGATAGATCTCCTCATTCTGAACAACTTTGTCTCTGGGACTAATGCTGTGCATCAAATCGTTCATTAAATATTCTCAAATATGTTAAAAACCTACTTTTGCGAACTAGTCCTAGGTTTTTTGCTCAATCTTGATCAAACCACTGCAGTAATATTCTCTGGACTCTCTAGATGAATAATTATCGAAAAAATGTTGAATTTTGTCCTTTGGTTAGCTATAATTGGCTCATTTATAAAGGAGGCTTGGCCACACATAACCATAAGCCTTTGAAACCTAAACGAAAACTAAAACTTTACGAAACTTGGTGAAAACATGTGTCAGAAGACTCTTAACAAGCATGCAAAGTTTCATGGAGATTGGAGCATAGTTGGCGCTATAACAGTTAAAAAGGCCTCAAAAACACAGTATTTCTATATTAAATGACCTCAAATTGCAATAAATCGCTCATAATATTCACTTATACACCATATCTTATTGTCATACGATGGATCTTCTAATTCTGATCAACTTTGCCTCTAGGATCACTGCAGTCAATCAAACTGTTCTTTAAGTATTTGAGATTATTTAAAAAAAATGCTTTTGTCAACTAGCCTTCAGTTTTTAACTCAAAATCAATCAAATCAGTGCAGTGCTTTTCTCTAGACTCTCTAGGTCAATAATTATAAAAAAAATGTTGATAATTTAAGAGAAATTGGGCAAAAAAATAACACTATAATGGTAAGAAATGTCAAAAACACAGTGTTGTATGAAAAATTGCTATTTATAACCACTAGATGGCAGCGGAAGACCACTAATGGGCTTATTAAACACTGAAACAGTACAGTCCATGGGTCTTCTGATGGAGATGTTATAAATCACTGTTATAACATTTAAAATCACATTTAATTCAAGTTTACCATGTTGTTCATACAGATGTGTAGGTTTTTACAATTTTGTCATATTATGATCACAGAGAAACCTGAAAAAGACTTCCAAAAAGTATTGTCACCTGTCATTTATTTCAAATATCTATATCTGCAACAAAATATGTGTGCATGTATGTCCGTATATGAGTGTGTCTCTCTCTCTCTGTGTGTGTGTGTGTGTGTTGGTTTTTGTGGTTTACGAGGACATTTCATATGAATACACACCACACTATGAGGACATTTTGAATTATGAGGACAGGACCAGTGTCCTCATAATTCAGACAACGTAGAAGTTTTTCTACACATAGGGGGAGCTCAAATTCAAAATTTCTCCATAAGTCCCCATAGTTCACATTTACCCGATTTTGTATTAAATCTGAGTATCGAGACAGCGCCCCTGTAGGTAGGTCTGCATCTCCTCATTAATATTCATGTTTGTGTATGGAATCCAGACCGTTGATTGGCTGACAGCCGGAAGTCCTCATCATTTCGGGATTTCTCAAATCGATGTGTGTTAATCTAATTGCCGCGTGCATTGCTTAGCTTATCATAGATGACTATTTAAATATATAATGTCATTATTATTATTATTTCAAAATCCCGTTAATCCATCACACATGATGCGTCACGGTCATCTCGTGTTCGGACTGGATGGAAGCTCTGCACCTGAGAAGACATCTTTGACTTGGAGCTGTTTGAAGGAACTATTTTATGAAAGGTAAGTTAAACTGCTGTTTAATCGTCAGTTTGGCTTGTTTGTGCATGTCTTGTAGGCTCTTCGCTGCTGGTTTACAGTCAGAAAGCAGCTAGCGTGTGATGCTAACAGATTTATACAGTGATTGTCATTCTGGTAACAGATTGTTAGGATGGATTCTTGTCAGTTTTAACTTGTTTTTGTTTTAAATACAATTGTAACTGTAACATAAAATAGTTTATCAATCGTAATAACGCGTTGTCATGACTACAGTCTGTGAAGACACTGCTAAAAAAACAATAGGCTTTTGTCAAACTAACAAAACACACTGAGATCCTTCAGTGAAGTCAAACATCAAGAACATCATATTATGATGTCCTCATAATACAGGTGTAAGCTACACACAACACAACACACATGTAATGCATAAAAAGACATGAACATTACCTTGGGTTACATTTAAATATTGAAATTATATCCCCTTTCACACATACAGTCTTTACTGGTAAATTACGGTCAAGAGATCATGTGTGAACAGGACCTTTTCAAAAATACTGGTACATTAGTTCTGGCAATTTACTGGTATGAGAAGTAGTAACATTACCAGTAAATCACCGGTAATGTGCTCTGTGTGTGTAGTAACTTTTACTCGTTCTGTGTGATCATCTGCTTATGCCTGGCACTCAGACGGCAAATAAATGAAGTCAAATTAGACAGAGAGTGCAACTAAAGTGCTTCTTCACAGGTGGATGATTGACATCACTGAGTTTATCTGTACTTTGGAACTGATGTGTGAATGTTATCTGACCGGTAAAAAGACAGAAAGCCGTTGCTTGTGTGAACAGCACATTTGTGTATTTACTGGTAAAGTTGTTCTGGTAATATGCCAGGATTACTGTGTGAAAGGGGCTTTTGATTTGAAATTAATTTATTTTGTCATCTCGCTTGTATTTTATCATGATAATATAAAAGTAGGCTCTTTCAAAAAAAAATGGTACCAAAAAGAGAATGTGGTTCAAAATATTTTGTGCATTGTATACACTGTAAAGGGATGTTTATACGGAGAGATCTATGGCATCATTTGAGAATATATCCCTTAAAACCAATGGCTGACCGTGAGTCTGGCAACTATGGCAGAGTCTTCATTCAGTCAGCAGATATCTCACAGAAAATAGAATGACATTTCTGACAAAATTTATGACAATTTTGCCATATGATCACAGAGAAACCTGAAAATGACATATAACCTCTTAAAATGAGAAGAATTGCAAAAATTATTGTCATCTTTATTTCAAATATCTACATCTGCAACAAAATGTGTGTGCATGTATGTCCGTATATGAGTGTGTGTGTGTGTGTGTAAGCAAGCTTACTGATTATTAATATGATAGTTTAACCATTTCATTTCTATTTTTCTGTGTGTTTGTGTGTGAGAGAGAGAGTGTGTGTTTGTGTGTGTTATGTGTGTGTGTGTGAGAGAAAGAGAGAGAGAGTGTGTGTTTTGTGTGTGTGTGTGTGTGTGTGTGTGTGTAAGCATGCCCACTGATTATTACGTTGTAATATGATAGTTTAACCATTTCATTTCTATTTTTCTGTGTGTGTGTGTGTCTGTGAGCCTACTGTCCATTTTTGATGTGTTTCCCTGTCAGCTTTACATACAGATTGGCCTAGACCCTAAAATCATACGGCTCGAACCCCGGCAATCGCTGCTTGCAGCTATATTTATTATTATTATTGTTAAGTCCTATTTAAATGTTCTGTTCTCATGTCAGATATGTATGTATATATGTATGTATGTATGTATGTATGCATGCATGCATGCATGTATGTACCAAGAGCTTCTTAAAACCACAACAAATTCCTTGTGTGTTTGCACACACTTGGCGAATAAAGCTGATTCTATTACTATTCTATTACTATCAATCGTGATTAATTGTTTGACAGCACTAATATATATAATATATTCTGGGAATGTCAATTTACGTTTTTCACTGTAAATTATTCAATTACTTGTCCTTTTTCATTTTTTTTTTTTTTAAATTAACAGTATTTTACTGTAAGATTACATTAAATGTAATTACAGTTATTTTTACAGTCTTTTTCGGTCTTTAAGTAAATGCAAAACACACTTAGATTTGCCAGTGATAATATTTAACTCCTGGGTTCTTGTTTAATCATTTCTCATACACTAGTATTGGCCCGGTTTTCATAGACAGGGCTTACCAGAGTTCCTCAAATCTTTCCCTGGAGGGCCAATCTGCTGCAGA
>CM041815.1:34448931-34609839 GCA_023376895.1 Aspiorhynchus laticeps
CTGTCAAACTTTCCGAGGATGGTACTCCTCTGGTACTGCTCGGCGACTTCAACATCCACCTAGAGAAACCCCAGGCTACTGACTTCAACACTCTTCTCACTTCAATTGACCTCAAACGAGTGTCTACTACGGCTACTCACAAATCAGTAACCGACTGGACCTCATCTACACACGCTACTGCTCCACTGACAACACATTAGTAACTCCACTGCACACCTCAGACCACTTCCTCATCACTTCTAACCTCACACTAACTCCTGACATAGCACACGCTCCTCCGCAGGTCACCTTTCGACGTAACCTACGCTCGATCTCTCCCTCTCGCCTATCCTCAATGGTTTCATCCGCACTACCTTCACCCTCTCAGTTTTCAGCACTCAACATAAACAGTGCTACTGACACTCTTTGCTTCACTCTAACATCTTGCTTAGACAACTTTTGCCCCCTTTCATCCAGACCAGCACGCGCTACCCCCTCTGCCCCCTGGTTGTCCGATGTTTTCCGTGAACATCGTGCTAAACTAAGGGCTGCAGAGAGGAAATGGCACAAATCCAAAAACTCTACCGACCTTAGTGTCTATCAGTCACACCTCTCTTCCTTCTCTGCAAATGTCTCCACTGCTAAAATGACATACTTCCACAACAAAATTAACAACTGTTCCGACTCTCGCGCACTCTTCAAAACTTTCTCTTCTCTTCTCTGTCCTCCTACCCCTCTCTTCATCAGGTTACACTGGCTACCAATAGCCACTCGCATCAAATTCAAGGTACTGATGTTTGCCTACAAGACCACAACTGGCACTGCACCAATATACCTAAACTCGCTAGTTCAAACTTATGCGCCCTCCAGAAGCTTGCGTTCTGCAAGTGAATGACGTCTTGTGGTGCCATCCCAAAGAGGTACCAAATCACTCTCACAGACCTTTTCCTGGACTGTGCCCAGCTGGTGGAATGACCTCCCGATCTCAATTCGAACAGCTGAGTCTTTAGCCATTTTCAAAAAACATCTAAAGACACATCTTTTTCGCCAGCACCTGACTAACTAATACTAACACTTACCTATTCTATTTAAAAAAAAAAAAAAAATTCCTAGCTACGTGTACTGTGCTAGTCTAACTGAGACTTGTCATGGCACTTGTATACTGTTGCTCTCTCGATGGTCTGATTGCTTCTATTGTTCTCCTCATTTGTACATCGCTTTGGATAAAAGCGTCTGCTAAGTGATTAAATGTAAATGTTAAATGAAAACAAATGCTTTCCGATGTAACAAGAGATGCGAAAAGGGAAAATGATTTCAGCCAAAGGCGGACAATAACTCTGGTCTCTCGCATCAAAAACACTGTGATATACGTTTTACCGCTTAAGCCATTTGAAATGCACAGATATTGTTGTCTTTTTGGAATGAATGAATGGATGGATGGATGGATGAATGAATTTATTTATATAACGCTTTATTGTGTATAGCTGTACACCCAAATCGCTTTATAATCATGAGGGGGGGTCTCTCCTCAACCACGCAATATTGTGACGTTAGCGGGCAGAGGTAAATAACCCATGCCAACAACATTTGCACTTTGTGTAAATAGATACTCCGTTAATTAAAAGGCACCAGACTACAGAAAATATACTCCAGTCATTTTTTTTTCTGGGGAGGACCCACCCACATTTATTTTGCTTCCGACGCTCATAAACTAACGCATTAAGCCAGGTTAAGCGTATTCCTTATGGGAGGAAAACGCTTTACGCGTAATTAAACGCGTTACATTCTTATTCCAGACTCATCTGCTTGTCTATACATCGTATGCTTTATTAATAATGTGTTTATTGAGTTTGGTCTTTTAAAAACACTGTTTTAATGCATTGAGCCACATTAAGCATTTTCAAATGTCCCGCCGGAAGTGTCGCTGCTTCCTTTTACACTGAAATGCCTTCCGTTTGCACTGAAATGACTTCCGTTTACACTGAAAAGTTCACGCACATCCACATATGAAATCACTTGCATAAATGTATGTACGCAACAAAATCATGCGTCATTTTGTATATGCTCGAGTGTTTTATGGATGTGTATGTGCGCATCGAGTTTGTATGTATGCGTGAGTGTTTATAGGTGTATATGCATGGAGGTTTATATGTATATGTGAGTATGTATAGGTGTGTCTGTGTGCAGCGAGTTTATATGTATGTGCGAGTGTTTATAGGTGTATATGCATGATCGAGTTTATATGTATATGCGAGTATGTATAGGTGTATGCATGCGTCAAGTTTATATGTATACGCAAGTTATTCACAAGTGTATATGCATTCATTACTAACATAATATGTATTGGTATGGATTTCATATTAGTGTGCACGTGTATTTCATATATGTATTTTGAACATCCAATAGTATACATGTATATGCGAGTAATTTATAGGTGTATATGCACGTGTTATATGTATGCATTGATAAGCGAAGTTTGATTTAAATCCTATGTAGTGCTTCATAATTTTGTCAACCGCGGAACTGATAATTTTTCAAGTTTAAGTCCACCGAAGTTAATCTGCTCTTTTGTCTGATTTGTGGTTAAGGCAAGAAGAGATAAAGCTGCAGCTACTGGGCATGCACATTTACATATTTTCCGAGCCAACAATATAACGTGAAACCTATAAAAATGGTTTAAAAAAGCAGATGGTGCCGTAGTTTCATCACTTTAGAGTGTCGCAATGACCGTCTTTTTGCAGCAAAGGACCTGTCCAGTGTTGGGTGTAATGCGTTACTAAGTAACGCGTTACTGTAATTAAATTACTTATCCACTGAAAAAGTAAAGTAAGGGATTAGTGTTCATTTTTAGGTAATTTAATTACAGTTACTTATAAAGTACTTGCGTTACATACAGTAAATAATTTCAACAGTTCTAAAATCAATATTGAATTTGAAATATAAATTTACCATCTAAAGATCAAATTGAATGCAGCGCTTTAACCCTCCGCGCGCCAGCTCCTTCACTTTCAGATTATCCTGATTCACAGAGAAACCTTAAATACTCAGATAGCCTACATATGAGACTAAAATCAATAGAATCTAAAAAGCTTGAATTTTACTTTTAAATGAACGAATTCAAATCAAAAACTAATATTTCTGATTATGTAATCCCTATGAAAGTAAAGCTAGACCAGTCTTTCACATATCTGAAAGCTTGACGTTTCTTTTTTAAATGAACGAATTCAAATCGAAAATGAATATTATCTGATTAAGTAATCCTTATGAAACTAAAGCGAAGTAGTCTTTCCTGTATCTGAAAGCCTGAAGTGTCCACTTTTAACTGAACTAATTAAAATCGAAAACGAATATTATCTGATTATGTAATCCGTATAAAACTGAGGTACAGTCTTTCCCGTAGATACTTGTCAACCCTCCCGTTTTTCCCGGGATTCTCCCGTATTTTACCATTCTATCCCGCTGTCATCCGTTTAAATATTTTCCCATATTTCTCCCGTATTTTTAATCTTGCTATAAAAATAAAAAAATCCCACTGGGCGTATTTTATATGTTTGCTATTCACCTCCGGTAAAACTCCCGTTATTTGTATGACCCAAACCTCATTATATATATATATGTATAATCAAGTCAATATATTCCAAGGTTGTCCAGTTGCAGATCTTGTATGAAAAGCATCCTTCTCACACAATCGACACATACAAATTCCCTCAACTTGGCAACTTTACAACCCAGTGATGCTGTTGATATCTGTGCACTGTGCGCAGTGATGCGCGGATGGCGGTTATATCCGCAGGCGCTGTGGATAATCCGCGGTCGGGTAATAAAAAAATGCATTCTGATTATTTGCGGGTGACCCAGGGTGGATAAGATAAATCATTAATGATGCAAATATTAACTACATTTTCTAAAATATGAACGTGTTTTAAATATATATTTTTTCATCAGGCATACGATTTTGTTGGTGTGTGTGTTGTGTGTTGAGCGCTGCAAGGATACTAATCTACCCTTGAATTTAACCTTGTCAGTAAGTGGAACAATCTGATTCATTTGTAATTAGGTAAAATAGACACCAGCTTGGCCAGGTTCGAAGACCAGCCTGGCCAGGCTGGGAGACCAGCTAAAACCAGCTATTTCCAGCTTAAACCAGCTAAAACCAGCCTACCAGTTTAGGCTGGTTTAAGCTGTTTTTTTCAGCAGGGATGTGGGGCGTTTGCTCAAATAGACACATTAGCAGCTGCTGCCAGTCTTACAAAGAGTTTTTATTGCCAGTTCAATTTAAGTTGTTCACATCTGTACAGTATAAAGGCCCGTTCATAAAACTCAAAACAATTACAAGAAATGCCTAAAATGCATTTATGTCTTGTAAATGTTGGTAGTTAGCTTGCCCTGATCTGACACACTATGGAAAAAAGAGTTTCAAACAACAGAAACAAGGGGGGCATGTGTGTGTCTTTCAGGTTTCAGATAGAACATGCTCACAAAATTGAACAGCAGCAACATAGATATCACAGCCAAAGGACTGGGATGCAGCTCTTGGGTCAACAACCTCTCTTAAAGCTGCCATTTGTTCATCAGTCAGTGGGCTTTCTGTGTCTGGGACGATGACACTGGAGTAGCCATCAGCAGTAAGTCCACTGTTTTCCCACTCAATGTGAGGAATATCCATACCCTATCAAAGCAAAATAGAAAAACCTTACTTGTTTGCAGTATTATTTACCCTAATGGCTTTATGGCACTTACTGTAACCTACACTTTTGTAAACAGCTTTGCTAAATATTTATTAACTTAAAGGAATACTTCACCGTTTAGCGGTAGGCTTTGTATTCGTAATATCTCTGTAATATTTTCAAACAAACGTGCGTCGTTCCCTCACATCCCTCTGCGACGAGAATTTTTTTTCTTTTTTCCCGCATCATCGGAGGGAGGCATTTTTCCCACACACAAAACAGAGCAGTGGGATATGAGGGACCGATGCACTTTCGTTCGAAAATACTACCGGGATACTACGGATACAAAGCTTAATGATGATCTGTAAAGTATTCCTTTAAGGCCAGCCTTTGGTAAGGGTGTATTGACATACGTGCAATATCTTCATAACTAATGTTTGCAAGCACAAATGTAGGGATTTACACTATTGAAAGCATTCAAGTTGTACATTTGGTACATACCTCCATATTTTCTGGGCCTTGAATTGGGTAATGGATTCGGCCCAGCTCCCACAGCTGATTAGGGGTCATATGGCCTTCTGTTCTTATTGGATGATTGTCCCAGCCACTGCGGAAAGTGTCCAGGGAATCTTGCAGCCGTGGCAGGAACACATAATGGAAACAGAGGAGGTGTGTAGCATTGGCGATGTTGAGGAAGCCCTCTTCTTCAAGGTAGTGGAGAACATCATAGTAGATGTTTGTGACAGCTACCCACAGGTCTCTCCAAAGCCTCTCGATTCTGGAAAATAGTGAAGTTCAATAGGAACCTTTAAACTTAATGTACAGGGAAAATTCATCAGATTGTTCAATGCATAGTTGTGTTTTTCTTTATCTACTATATT
Organism: Aspiorhynchus laticeps; assembly: GCA_023376895.1. Classification (NCBI taxonomy): domain Eukaryota; kingdom Metazoa; phylum Chordata; class Actinopteri; order Cypriniformes; family Cyprinidae; genus Aspiorhynchus; species Aspiorhynchus laticeps. Next base: position 34,454,459 of record CM041815.1, read on the forward strand.
TGTTTAGAAGAAGAAACAATGTTTAATGGAATATAATGTCACTGCATACTATCAAAACAGAAGTGACATACAGATGTAATTCCAGACCCATTGCCCAGCAAAAAAACTAACTTATTTTTTTGCAGCAAGGAAAAAAGGCTGTTGAATTTGCATGCTAAGGAGGTTGCAATTCAGTACCCTTTAACTGACAGCAGCTTCCACTGGAGATAGGACTTTCAGCTCACACATTTCTCAAATAGTAGTACTGCTGCAAGCTGATATACTGTATTTGTAGCAAATAATAATGTTCTTGCATGGCAGCAGTGAGGTGGTATCTTTCAGCTAGCATTATCTGAAGTTTTGGACTGACCGTTGATTGTGAACACTCTTGCCGGATATGAAGCTGCCCCTTCCAGTGCCATGGACTGTAAACATGAGGCGTGCAATGTCTACATTTTCCACGCCCTGATCAGCCCGTACCCTTAAAACAGAGTAACATTTATAAGAGTTTTTTTTTTTTTTTATATATATCTCAACAAAACATTAATATGTAACATGATGCATGCTATTAACTTAGTTATAATGGGTACCCCATTATATCTATATAGACTTTGCTTTAACAAAAACAGATCTACACAGTCATGCGAAAATAACAGAAATCGTCTCGGTTACTAACGTAACAAAGGTTCTCTCTAGAAGAGGGAACTAGTGTTGCGTAAGCTAGCTCATCCGAGCCCGGTATTTATAGCCATAAGCCACGCCTATTTCGGTGGGACATGATGTGCTAAGGCGCGAGCGCCTTCATTGGCGCTGACGTCACTGGCGGCTCGTCGATAGGCTGCTGCAGTTGCTGCAGAGCAGCCAATGGGCGCGCGACCTTGCTCGCCTAGGTCTGCTTGCTGCTGCAATGCGTTGACAAGAAATGCAAAATTATGGATAATTTTTGGCTTCAGTATTCTCAAGAAAAGGAGGTTTTCCTGTAGCGTAAGCTAGCTTACGCAACACGAGTACTCTCGTAAGAGAACCTGTATAAATGGCTCCTGAAATACAGTATGATCTTAATCCAATTCATAAAAAAATTGAAACAGTGTTTTAGGCAAATACCACACAAAAGTGTACTTTTGGTTATTTCAAAGAGGTTTAAAACCATTCAAGCATGACTGTAAAACTTAAACATTCCTAAGTAAAATACTTACCTAAGAGGGAAACCAAACTTCTCCACAGATTCTTGGAAGAATGCCAGGGATGTTGCAGCAAGGTTGTTGGAAGCTGCACCAAGATACATAATCTGCAGAACAATGCAGTTTTACTACTTTGATGAAACACAAATGTATATAAGAATGACAAACGTGTACTGTGTTTATCACTGAATACTGTGCTTACCTTCCGTGAAAAGCCATCTATGCCACCAAAGATGACAATGTTGTAGCTGTAGGAAAACACACATACAAAAAAGATAAATATAACTTAGAGAAAATGTTAGTTGTTTGCTTTTTCACAGGTAAGCTTTTGAAAAAGCATCTGAATTGTGAACTTATACTTGTGAACAAGTTAAAAAATGTTTTTAACAATTGCAAAATAAAATACAGCAATTTCTAAAACCCTAGATTATTACCGTCATTTTTTAGAAGCAATCAAAAAGTAATTTAGTATGTCAAAAGTGAATGTGAACAACACAGTTATCATGTATGATGGAGAATATGCGTGCAGTAGCATGAAAGCAGCACTATTAAATAAAGATGGTATGATGAATAGGCCTATACAAAAGTATAATTATTTCATTACAATATTATCTTACTGTTTTTAATTAATCTGTCCTTTGTCAATAAAAGGACTTTAAAAACTTACCGGATTAGTTTATGATTTGTATCAATGTGCATCAAGGACTGAGGGCTAGGAACGGAGTAGGTTCTTCGATCAATGCAACCTAAGTTGGTAATTCGGGATATGACTCCGATGGTGTCAACACGGTGCATGGAAGCTCTGACCCGTTCATACTGCACCCGTAGTCCTTGAGCTTGAAGAAGTCCTTTCACCATTCGATATCCAGAATGAGGCTGCCTGGATTTAATGTCTATCACACACTGGTCCAATTCTTCATCTGTCAGAGTGTTGTACAGTGCCCTAACTGAGAGATCAGACTCAGCCATGCGTCGATGGACTGTTCGTCTCGACACCCCCAAAAGCGCAGCTATGCATGGGATGGACAGATTAAGATCCAAAAGGCTGGAAATGTACTCCAAAGACAGGACCATTCTCGGTCGTCCAACTGGTCCTTGCTCAAATTGCACAGTTTTATAGTGTTGCTTACTTTTTTCTTTTTCTACATTTACAAGGCTATGTAGCTCTGTCAAAGCATCTAAAATAGGCTGTGAAACAGCTACATGACTGGATATGGCATTTAAAAACACAAATTCTTGTGTGCTAATGAACTCTAAGTAGTCCAAATCCAGAGGCAATTGTCCAAGAATATGCTCTAAACGAGAGCGGAGTTGTTCCAAAATGTGGTCAAGCAGCCGTTCCTGCATCAGCTGCATTAATGAACATACAGTAATTACATTTCAAACCCTAACATTCTCCCAATAATTTAAATGCAGTTTCAGGGCTCAATATTCAGCAATATGTTTAACAATGGTTATTAACTTAGAACTATGATAAGAGTGTATTAGTAACTTAGTAGTAGGCTCGTAGTAAATCACTGAAAACTCACACACAACGGATGAATCCCCAACTTTAGCTTATTCATTACCATTACTTATCCAACTGATTCCCTAAAGCTAATATTCACTCCAAGTCTGGCGTGATGTAACTTTATCCTACTCTGAAAAGCGTTTTATGTGGGATATCATTGACCAGCTTACAGGTATGGCCAGTATAGGTAATCTGCATAAACAGCTGTTTATATCACACAAATACCCCGCTGTAACGTTACGTTATACTTTATGTGTTGACTCTTTTAACCGTATTCATCTACATTGATGGCTCCCAGTCTGTCTGTGACAAAAATGTGCCTCCAAACTTGGCCTGTTTATGCAGTCCCAGTGGTACCAGCCGTTGCAAGAGTCACATGCAATCTAAACAATATAAGATTTACAACACATGAATGAATATGGTAGTGCAACTTTAAAATACACTGTAATGTTTATATATAATAATATAAATAATAATAATAATAATAATCTAACATACCCAAGTGTCTACCTCGTCTGGTGTATGGGGATATTGTTCTCCACAAGCCAGGCACAGGTTATCCAGAGGTTCTGTGGAAGGTAATCAAGGTGACATTATATTCTTTATCACATGTAATACATCATCCCTTTTCAATATAATGAAGAAAAACCTGATTCATTCAGAAGGCATAGACCCAGGTCTTCATGCATCTGTGCAATGTTTGCGTCTGTGCATGAGAAGGTCAAGTCTCCCCCCAGAAGAAGTGCTTCTGCAAACTAGAAAATGGGGGGGGGGGGGGTGAACAAGTATAATGCAATTATAAAAACAATTTACAGCTACTTACCTTACACACAAACACCCCACATGAAGTGGCATCTGGTTGTAGGCTGTGTGGTAACTTGACACACTTCCATGTGACATCCTTGAAACCCTTTTTGTCCATGAATCCCCTTTTATTGAAGAAAGAACAATTTGTATAAAACTTATAAACCATTATCTGATGAGGGTTCTTAATTTCTCACCTAACAGCCTTAAGGCAGTGGTCAACTTTCCTGCTGCTTTCTCCACAGGAGTTTATATAAATGATCTTTCCTTCCTGAGGATATATTACCTGGCAAGACATTGAATTTAACTTTCAATCTTAAAGGAAAAAATCCACTCTTTTAGAATGCTCATAAATAGAGTGAAACAAACCAGTAGTGTCCAGTGGTCACCCTCGTTTACAGAGCCGACCAGCAAATCATATACCTGCAGATTCATCTATGGGTACACAGACAATTACGGATGAAACATGAACATTTATGATAATCATATCAAAATAAGCAAGCTTGTTTACCTTCTTCATTTCAGTGGCCTTGCCATTCCACAGATTTGTTATTTGAAATGAATCAATGACAAATGCCTTTCCTGCATACCTGCTTGCTATGCAAGTGAGGTAGGCATTGATAACCTGAACAAGACAGTGGTTCAATCATTTGGCAGTTCCACACTTGTTTAAAAAAGCATTATGATGAAGTCCAAATGAGTGAATAATTATTAGGAATTGTGTGAAGACTCGCTCACCTCACTCTCAAGCTTCTCCCCAGGTTGGAGGCGCTCAAGATCCCAGGTAAATATTTTATATGGACCTATTTTGCTCCACAGTCTTCCTCCTACTTTACCTGCCCAGATGTCTTGTAATACTGAAAAAACAAAAACAAAAAAAAAGCTCATGATAATGGAATGTTGTTCTCTTTACATAGGTTTCAAAAGGTGGATACATACAATCAGTGCAAGGCACAGCTGAGGAGGGCGCAGGCTGGGGGCACCAGAGGAGGGAACAGGCTGGGGGCACCAGAGCAGGTGGTATGAGGGACTGAAAAAGTTGTGGCAGGGAAGGATGTGGTTGTGATGGGTGAGGTGACCTTGGGAGCTTTTGATGGAAAATCTTCTAAAAAGTGTATCAGGTGATCAAGGTTTACTGTGGGAAATAGTTTGCCATGGTCATCCACAATATCTATGCTTTTGCCATCAACTTTAGTGACAGTGTACGGGCCAAAGAAATCAGGATCCAATTTACCCCCCTTTCTCTGCTGACTTCTTTTATTTTTCCTCAGGACTCTGTCCCCAACCTGCATGACAACAGCCTCTCCTTGATCCAGTTTCCTCTTTCTTATTTTTTTTTGCACCTGTGCCATATTCTCCTGAACAATGTGGTACAACCTGTCCTGCAATTTAATGCATTCAGAAATGCACTCCTCTGGAATCATTTCCTCCACACTTTCATTGATCTACAGTAAAGAGGACAATTGTGCCTACACACTGAAAAAAATATTGTAATAGAAAAATGTCCAAATATTTAACTATAGTGCCTACCTCATAGGTGTCTGGTACCTCACATGGGTACCTAGCCTCACGACCAAATAGCAGAAAGTATGGGGAAAATGTTGTTATCTGCTTTTTTGTTCGCAGACCAAACATCGTGGCCTCCAAATAATCAGCCCACAAGCTTGGCTTATTCTCTACCAGCTTGCTCAATCTGTAAAACGAAAAAAAAAAAAAAATAATAATAATAATAATTATATTGCCATATACAAATGGTCTCATATTTTATATATCTGGACTGTGTGTTACCTCTGAATTGTGCCATTGAGTCTCTCAACCAGTCCATTTGTTTGTGGATGGTATGGGGCACATAGACTTCTCTTAATGCCCAGAGTTTGGCACACACCCAGATTGATCTGTGGACAGATCAACACAAATCTAATTTACAAATAAGTAGTATTACACTTATTTCCTCATTTGGAAAAACAATTAATGGAATAAAAGACAAATAAAAAGTAAAGCACTAACCTTATTTACAAATTCAGTGCCTTGATCTGTTAGGAGTCTTTTAGGGGCACCAAATTTGTAGAACAATTTTACTATGCAGGCTGTTACCTCCTCTGCGCTTTTGGTTTTCAGTGGGAAAGCCTCACACCACTTTGTGAAGTAATCTACCATCACACAGATGTACTGGTAGCCTTCTTTCGTTGGTGTGAGCTTTCCCACTAAATCCATCCCCACAATATCCCAAGGCTGTGCCACCTAATAAACATTCATGTTTAATATATAAAATTGCTGTAACAAAAATATTCCTTGTGTTTTTCATAAAAACACGAATTACCACGATAGGGGTATATTCTGTTGGGTTCTTCAGAGAACATTGCTTTTTTTGGCAAGCAGCAAAGTGTTTGACCTAAAATATAATATCAAAATCAGTTTTGATGGAATAATAGATGTACTGTATGAAAACATGACGAAGGATTCACATATTAAACTCGCCCATTTTTTTATGTCCACAGACATACCAGGCCAATAAAAGCGCTTACTTATGGCATCCAGGGTTTTTTGAATGCCACAGTGAGCACCTATTGGGCTGCTGTGGAGCTCTTCAAAAATGTATTGGGCACTTTTTTTCATGCTGACCACTTTTGCCAAAGTACCCTCTTTTTTAATATAATACAACGCTTCATCTAAAAAGTATAAAAAATATTATAAAGAATCAGTGAAGCCACTAAATCCAGGTGTACATTTTACATTACTTACTTTCAAAAATGAAGCTTTTAGCCCTTCTTAGAAATATGAATTTGTCATGTCTGGAAAGACCCTGAGGTATCTTTCCAAATCTTTTAAAGTCTGTCAGTGCTTTGAATTTAGCCTCATCCATCTTCAACACAACAGTGCAAAATCTAATACATGACCCTTATATACATTTAGTCATTACATGTAATTGTGCACCACTGGTCTCTGTCATTTAGCCATTCAGTCAATAGAATAGAATAGAATAGAAAAAGAGAGGGGGGGGGGGCATTATTGTATTCATAAATGCTAAATAGCTACATAATGACTTTATCTTTTATCATCACACCATGTTTCTAACCATTTGGAACACTGTGTTAAGAATGTTTATATTACAATTTAAATATATTACAAAAACATTAATTTATTACTAAAGTTGGGTTGATGTTATATAAGCTGCCAACTGAGCAAACAATAAGAAACGCCACAGAATGATCACAACTGAAACTTTATTATGTCAACAACAGCAAAGATACATTTATATCAGTTATTAACAGTTTTAAAGATTGTCAAAAAAAATTAGGTACATAATAATAATAATAATAACTTTATTTTTATATAGCGCCTTTAAAACAGTTTCTCAAAGCGCTTTACATAATAAAACAAACAAGTGAAAACCCAACACACACAAGACAAGCAATTAAAACAAAGATATAACTTAAAATCAAACAATCAAGAGAAAGCTAACCTAAAAAATTAGTTTTTAAGTAAGACTTAAAGATGCTTAAATTCTGTGCCTCTCTAATTTGAAGAGGGAGTGCATTCCAAAGCCTGGGAGCATAGGAAGAGAAAGCCCTGTCCCCTACAGAGCGCAACCGTGTCTGAGGAACTACCATGCAGTGCCTTATATGTGAGCATAAGAATTTTAAAATCAACTCTGAACCTAACCGGGAGCCAATGCAAAGACTTTAGAATTGGTGTAATATGCTCATTTTTCCTGGCACCAGTCAGGATCCTAGCAGCTGAGTTTTGCACACATTGCAATTTATTAAGTGTGTTTTTAGGAACCCCAACAAGAAGTGCATTGCAGAAGTCAATGCGAGAAAAAATGAGAGTGTTAATAAGCCTTTCAGTCACAGGGAGGGATAGCATAGAACGGAGTCTAGCAATATTTCTGAGATGAAAAAATTAGTTTTTGACAGTATACTGCACATGATAGTCAAAAGACAGACTCGAGTCAAATATTACTCCTAATTTTTTTAATTTTGACTGTGACTCCAAAACAGAACCATCAAGGTTTAAAATTATTGAGCCAGCTTTACGAAGCTGATTGGAGGAGCCAATGAGACAATTAAGACACAGGAAATTTTCGGACATCCATATTTTTATCTCAGAAATACAATGTGTTAAGAAAGGAACATCCAAGTTTTGACCAGGCCTAGAATGCATATAAATCTGAGTGTCGTCTGCATAAAAATGATAATTAAGCCCAAGTAATCTTAAAAGCAGACCGAGTGGAAATATGTAAATGCTAAAAAGTAAGGGGCCTAGAATCGAACCTTGAGGAACACCCGTGCGGACAGGGCCCTTCTCAGACCGTGAACCATTCATATAAACAAACTGTTGACGATCAGTGAGGTAAGATCTAAACCAAGTTAAAACAGTCTCAGAAACACCAAAGACATTTTCCAGACGATTGAGTAAACGGATGTGATTAACAGTATCGAAAGCGGCACTAAGATCAAGAAGAATAAGAATAGAGAGGGAGCCAGAATCTGAGGCTATTAGCAGATCATTGGTGACCTTGACCAAAGCTGTCTCAGTACTATGAAATTTTCGGAAGCCAGACTGAAGGGGTTCAAAAAGATTATTTACTATGAGATGATTATGTAGCTGCAAAGCCACAACACGTTCTAAAATTTTTGCAAGGAAAGGAAGGTTTGATATAGGACGATAATTATTTAAGTTATCCAAGTCAGCTTTATGCTTCTTTGGAACAGGTGTCAAAGCAGCAGTTTTCAATGCTGCTGGTACAACACCAGTACACAGAGAATCATTAACAATGCTGAGAACAGCTCGGCACAAAGAGTCAAAACAAGACTTAAATAAGCTTGTAGGGAGGGGATCAAGCACGCAAGTGGTAGCTTTCATACGTGATACCTCCCTAGTAAGCAGCTCAGAGTTAATTTGGGAAAAAGTTGTAAACAATGTGCCATGGAAACAAGATGGGCAAACTGTAGAAGATGAAATGGGTGCAACTTGAATAAGTTTGTAAACGTTGTCAATTTTGGAACTGAAAAAATTAAGAAAATCATGTTTAATCATAAAAATGTTTGTTGGCTCAGTAAGTTGGAGTGTATCCTCAGGCACATTAACAAATTAATTATTAAACATAACATACAACACAATCTACAAACTATTGTGCCTAAATTAACAGTAGCCTAAATACCTGCTGAACTTCATCACACTTTGAAGCATTTCTTATTCTGAAAACAGAGTCATTTTCAGTGGCGCTTTAAGGCGAAACAGGAAACTCATGAATATTCTTGTATGCTCCGCCCAGCGTCACCGAAAATCTCAGACACCAAATATTTCAGAACACCGGATCTCAAGAGAGCAGCACGTCGCGCGAGTGTGACGTCACATCGTCCGGCTGCCAAAATAAAAGTCCCGTTCACAGCCGCTGAATAAAACACATTGGGCCTCATTTACGAAACGAACGTACGACCGAAATTTGGGTGTACGGTCGTTTCTACGCAAAACTTGGTATTTATCAATATGGACGTGAGCGGTGGCTACGATCAAATCTCACGTCAGGTCTGAGCTCGTGTACGCAAGTTTTTGATTTAGCTTGAACTTGCGTGCAGCATAGAGAATTGTATAATGACAGCATTTTGTTCATTTAGATTATTTTCCTAAACCGACAAACAAAGCTTTTTCTTTTTTCTTTAGCTTTATACGCAAATAGCAGCATAGACAACAGACCGTGAGGAATCACACATCGTCGTATCCAGAACTTGCGTGCAGCATAGAGAATTTCGGAGAATTGTATAATGATAGCATTTTGTTCATTTAGATTATTTTCCTAAACCGACAAACAAAGGTTGTTTTTTTGTTTTTTTCTTTCAGGGCTTTAGCTTTATATGCACAAATAGCAGCACAAAAGACCATAAGGAATCACACATTGTCATATCATGCACCTGCAGCGCTTCTGTGAATCGAGAAAAACAGAAATTATAAAAGGAATAAAATAAATAGGGCTACACAAAATATATTTCTCTTAATTAACAGATTAACAAAAGAAAAAAAAACAGTGCGACAAGTATAGGCCACTTTCGTTTTTGTGACTTAATGCATTTTATTTGTTTTCTATAACTTTTTTATTTAACTGATTGGTGATCACGCAGGTGCCTCACACGCACACACACAACATTTCAGCGTTACTAACTTGACATTTCAGCCATTAATCAAACTAAAATACAGTCAACCAAACATAAATGTTACACTGCTCAATTTACAAGGTCCACTGTAAAATCAGCGTGCAGACCCGAAACAAACATTTATTGCGCATGTGAAGGGTGATATTTTACATGGATATTGGAACTCAAGTGAAGTACAAAGCCTTGTTTACATCATAGATAATAGTTTAGCAACCAAATGTTACATATCAAAAATGGAAACATTTGGATGTCGAATGAGAGGCTTGTGAGCCCAATGCCGTTTAGTTTCGCTTTAATTAATTCATTTTAGTTTGACGTTGTATTCTGTTTATAATGAATGCCACTATAGCCTAATTTGTGTTTTACTTCATAGTTTAATATAAAATTTTATAGCTCCTCATTTTTTCATTCTTGTATTGTAATACCGTTACATTTAAAGGGTTTGTTGTGGATTAAGGAGAACTAAATAATCTATATAGTGTTGATAATATTTATAAATTTTTCGTTATGTTTACTGGTATTTAATATACATATAAATCAATGCCATTGTTTGCAATTATAAGGTTAACGGGTGTTTTTGGAGTAAGATCAATTTCTCTTTCATGAGATTACTTCCTCTTTTTGGCCGGGTTATGTTTCTCCGTGTCGTAAACTTTAGGGGCGTGGCTTCTAAACCGGGGTGTTTTTAGGGGCGTAATATTCAAATGACGATTGTTTTCAGCCGCCACATTTATCAACGTACGATCTTTCGTACGATGGGATTGGCGGCATAGGAATGTTTCATAAATCACACGTGAGCTCACATGTGAGCTCGGATCTGCGCTCGTTTCTACGTTAGATTGATAAATGAGGCCCATTCTGTTCAGAACTAAACAAGTGTTAGATTATATATAGTAGACAGAATTTTAACGACTGGTGAAGAATCCAGAGATACACTAATATGCAAACGGTATAGTTTCACAGCTCTTTATGTGCAGTATGTGTGTTATTATTATTATTCTTCATAAACACAAACTGCTCTTCTCTCAGCACATTTACACATTTATTACACATTTACATTCATTGACATGATTGTGAAAAGTCTTCCCTTGTCCATGGTTTTAATATAAACATAAGACATAATCTCCTTATTTCTTGCATTTTCATTATTTGTCTGTAACTCTGACTACATATGCTGAAAAAGAAAATCGAGAAATAATATTTCATAAAAACATTAATATTGCTAAAGGTAACAGTGACAAAAATGGTACATGTGGTCTTTAATAATTGCACAAAAAAGATTTTAAAAGTCATTAAGCTGTCATTTACGTATTCATAAAGTCAAAAGGTAATCTTATAATGTGGTCTAAGTTTAAATGTTAGAAAAATAAATACATTTTAAGACATCTTGCCATACCAAAAGAGGACATTTCTGTAGAATGACTCAGTTATTCCATGGTATTGCTACTAAAACCATAGATTAGTTTTTATTTTTTTATACAAATGTTAGTCAATATGCAAAAAAAAAAACAGTTTTACTATGATAAAACCATGGCTAATGTTCATGAATGTTGTTCGTACAAACTCTGAGCAGGCACAATAATATTCTTATAGACTGATGACAATGAGATGAAAAACTAATCCTTATAATGAGTAAATTCCAATACAAAGAAAATCATCCCAAAACAATAATTCAGAAAAAAAAAAGAAAACCTTGTGTTGAAGATCAAATCTTAAGATGTGAAGCGCGCCTGTCACAAATCCTGACCATGAACTTTGGTTCATTCACCACTAGAGGTCACTCACCCATCACATGGACTTTCACACCACACAGTTACAGATCACACACGGACTACATTTCCCATCAGTCACAGCATTACACAATCACCTGATTTCAGTCACAGCTGCTTCCCATCAGTATCACACCTGCACCTCATTCACTGCTCTACATAAGCAGCCTTCACACTCACACACATTGCGAAGTCTTGTTCTTGCACCGGCTGACATTTCTGAGCGTTTCCCCATTCTTTTGATTCTGATTTCTGTGTTTGACCCCGGACTGCCCTGATACTCTGAACCTGTGCTTGTGACCCCGACTCCTGCCTGGAACTGTTTACGTCTCTGCCCTGCCTCTGATATTCCTGTTTTTGCCTGCTGACTATTGCCTGTTTAATTCTGCCTCTGTCTAATAAATATATGCTGCACTTGGATCCACACGCCTCAGACCAGTCATTACAGTGCCAAGTTTTCCTCCCGGAGTGACTTTCATTAATTCACTGAAAGAGTCATGCTACAAACCAAAAATTAATAAACTAACATCAGAATATTAAAAATAAATAAAAAATCAGATTTTACAAAGTCATGCTAAAAACATTCATAAGAGCAATGGATAAAGTTACTAATTATCATCCATATAACAATTATAGTTAAGGAAAGCTAGTACAATAATAAGCATTGTAGCATGAATAATAAGTAATACAGTTATCCACACCTTGCATATAGTAAAGTATCAACAAATTGTGATTAAAAAATAAGGTCTAATTTATCAATGTTCATCCCCCCAAAACAGAAAAATGTGCATTTTAGGTGTTATTATAGTGCAACTCTTAACACCACACCCCAGACCTCACTAATTTTCAAACCCTGGTTACGACCATGAGTCAAAGTAGAAAAAATAAAATAAAATCCAAATCTTTTTTTGGTGTCAGTGTAAATGCAGCCTTAGTGTGCAGCATCCAGACATATCAAAACTGACATCACTTAAACCAGACATTTAAAATAAAACGTTCAGCATTTACTACATTTTTACTCCCGCGCCGTCGTTACTAAGCAACGGGGAAACAGCTGCTGGCTTGATGACGCAAACGAACCGCGGTTCGGACCCAAATAAAATAATATGTGGGCGTGGGGCGGGGGGGCGGGCGGGGGCGGGTGGCGGGGGGAGGGGAAGCAAACGAACTCGGGTTCGGCCCAGGCAATGGAACCAAGTGTGAAAGCATGCTCAATTTACCACCTGTAACCATTACACTACATCAGAACAACATAACACACAACCAAACCTCACACCATGCAATTTGACATACAGTACCTGGCATAGTAATTACACCATCCTCACCAATAGACTCCTCCACCACACTCTTCCCATCCAATGATGATCTAGAAGAATTTATGGTAGAGGACTTCCCAGAAAAACACCGTCCCCTTCAACATCAACAACTCCAACAACATCCACTGCACCATCTTCAGTCATACAACCCACAAAAGCCCCTCAGTCTGCAAAAATAAGAACTTCCCGTCCAAAAAAATTCATACATGCATTCATACACTTTTGCTTACATATACATAAATACATGCATACATACATATGCACATGTGCACATTTATACAAAGATCTACATATACGCGTGTAGTACATGTACACATACACATTAACACAAACATCTTCAGGCATGCATATTGTGCACAAGTAGTACATGTGTATGCTTGTTTATACATACAAGTACTTGCGCACATTTATTCAAACACCTATGTACACATTCGTAGTACAAGTCCACATACACATTAATACAAACATCTCCTGACATGCATAATGTGCACATGTTCTTGTATGTACAGTCATGGCCAAAAATATCGGCACCCTTGGTAAATATGATCAAAGAATTTCACACTTACATATAATAAATAGAATAAAGTTTATGCGTATTTGGCGTGCTGTCCGAGGGGAGGGCTCCGAGCTCGGAATTTTGGCCCGAACCCAGAGTTCCCCCCCTACAGGTTAGGACAGTAATAGTTGTAAGTGCGGAGAAGGGGTTGCGGAGGGATGCTGGAAAACTGCCACTGAACAGAGGTAAGTCTGCGGTGTATATATACACTATCTTGTTAACTGGGTTGATTACTGATTGTTCTCCTCTCGTGTTAATTAGGTTAATTATCTGAACGTGCTCCTCCCGAACTTTAATAAAACATCATACTGTGAAAATTAATCTGCATTGTTAATCCTTTTGATCTTTTATTAAAAAAAAATCACAAAAATCAAACATTTCATTGGATAATAAGATTTTAAAATGGGGGAAAATATCATTATGAAATAAATGTTTTTCTCAAATACACATTGGACACAATTATTGGCACCCCTAGAAATTCTTATGAGTAAAATATCTCTGAAGTATATGAAGCTGTGGCCGGGCAGTTTTTGTTCGTCGGCCGACTAAGTTTTCTCAGTGTATTCCACACCGTCAGTTAAGTTGGTCCTCGTCAGCTTTTTTCTGGCCGATTCGTCATGTTGAATCGGCGTCGGGGCTCGTCGGTCAGTCGGGCCATCTGATCATTCTGATTGGCTATTCAGCTGGCGAACCAGTGCGTGAGAAAAGCGCAGAATGGACGTGCTATTGGCCGTTGGGTGTCGAGCGTCGGCTTGGTGTGTCAGGGCAACTTTGGACCCAGACGCTGCCAACCCCGCAGTCTGCTTTCATCGCCACTAGTTAGTCGGTGTCGGCTTGGTGTGTACCGGGCTTAAGACTCACCTCAGAAAAACAAATTATTTTGTCAGAGACACAGCTGAAGTAGCTAAAAAAATGCCTCAGACAAACGCGCTGTCCCGATTCAGTATCTGCGGCAGATGAGATGGTGTAGCCTGGTCTGTGTCATTATTTCGACCTTATCATTAAGAAATAAAAAGTTTCACGACGCAGAAAAAATTATTTTCCTTTCTTGTAAACATCCTGTGCGCGCGGAGTGTCACGTGAGTCAGTTGTGGAGACGCGCGTGTATGTCACTCACTATATTAAGCTTTTTTTCTTTTTTATCACTTTATTAAACCTTCAAATAACACAGGCATTTTCCATTGTTAAACACATTAACAATAAATCCAAGCAGCATAAACAAAATAATATTAAAATAAAATAAACATTAAAATAATACTAAAAGCAAGTAATAACACAATTATAACTCTTCATTTTTAAAATGTTTTATGGATTGAAATAAAATTCTAAAATCATTTTCGAGGAGAAACTTTAACAAATCTACATATTATTGTACAGAAATTCGATCTCTTTAATTGCACAATATAAGCAATCATCCATAATCTGACTTGGAGAAAATAAAATTTTATTTTAAGGGAACTTTCAATCTTGTGTCTGATGTTTACTTACGCTTTTTAAATAGCAAATTCTGGTAATCAGAACATATAAAGAACGTGCAAATGATGGTCATGAAATTACGTGCATGCGACGTTGCAGGTACGTTGCCAGTAAGTAATTAAATTACCTATATATTACCAATAGAGGACGTACCTGGTACGTGCTTGGTAATATTAGGACGTTAGGAGGACGTACTGACAAAGTTGTGAGTTGGTAATTTGATGGTAACTAAATTACAGGCATGCGACGTCGTAGTTACATTATCAATTGGTGAGTCATATGACATTACCAAAAATTACCAATACGCTACGTAACTGTTACGTCGTGTGTTAGCAGGGAAGTTAGAGCGCATCTGAAACATCTCCCGTTTGATGTGGTTATAAAGACGTTCTGCATCTAAATAAATGCAATCCCCCTGCGTTAATTGCGTTAAATATTTTTTACGCGTTAATCTGAAAAAATTTATTGCATGCGTTAACGTGCTAATTTTGACACCACTAGTTTTTATACTTCATTTTTAGCTGCTGCCACATTCTTGTTTCTTTTTTATGTCTTTTTCCTTTTTTCTTTTCTTTTTTGAGGCCATGGGATACCATTAAAATTAATAATAGTTCAATAATTTACTGATATTATAACAGTTATTAAATTATTGACAGTTATTAAGAATTAAAGTTACGCATTGACGGAAGTACGCACGCTGACGTCTTTTTGGCGGGAGCTGTTGCCATGGTGAATCGTAATTTCGGCGCTCCGCTGATCATGACTTTTCATAGTCGTGGGGCACGCACTTAACTCAGTCAACCTACTCAGAGTTGAGTAAACTAACACAATTCAGCTGTTCTAGAGTTCAGAGTTCAAGTTTAAACTCACAGTTGGTTGAACCTCCTTATTGAAACGGGGCCCAGGTTTGAGTTGGTCTGTGGCGCAGTCTATTTTCAGTTCTTTAAAATAGCAACGCGCCAACAATGCGCCTGAACACCTCTCTTTTTAGACCAGCACGCCCATGAGCGCACAAATGGACGCAAATGCATTTGCTATTTATACAACGTGGTGCGACTCAGTAAGACTAAATAACCAGCTCTCCCTTTCAAGATGTTAATCTGCACAAAAATCCTGATTTATAATCCAGCCATCCTCTGATAAAATCAAATAGGCTACACATAAGATAAAGACAATAGCTGTGTTGTGATTTCGGCTATACTTGCATGTTAAATTAGAGAAGCAACATAATGTGTTTTAACTGAAAGCGCTGTTCCTCTCAGCTGCTCGCTGAACAGAGCAGACACAGAGAGAGAGGTGTGTGCGCAGCGGGAAAGAGAGACTCGCGCTCGTGCAGCAGTACCATCGAGTCTCAGAAACTAAACAAGGTTTGGGCAAACCCTAACGATTGGTCGCTAGGCACTTTTTGAAAAAAAAAATACAAATAAAAAGTTGCTAAAGTGGCAACACTGTCAGCATCTCCATCCATTTCCATTCCTCCATCTACGGGCTAGGCCACGGGTCAAACAGAAAATACGCACTGCGTTAATCACGTGTTAATTTTAACAGCCCTAATAATAATAATAATAATAATAATAAAAATAATGTTAATTATAATAAATGTTAAGCATTTTGCCCAGTCAGCAACGGCTGGCCTGGACCCGAGATGGGCCGACCTGATCAAGACGTTCAAGCACATCATCAGAGAGAGTGCAACACAAACTAATTGTCAGTAAAAACTAGATAATGGACCTTAAACAGGAAAGGCGGTGGAGAAAAACTTTGAGAAAGCAAAAAAACGAAAGAAAAAAAGGTGCCAAATGCGTAAAATTTACCAAACTCTTTTCAAAAGGTTTCAATTTGGCTGCTGCAGCGGAGGACAGTAGTGCCAGGTAAGAAGAAAACAGAAAATATAGCAAGCTCAAGTTAATTTCACTCTATTCAGCTACTTCTGCCAATTAGCTCCAGTTTTTGACAGTAGCCTACATTGTATTAAACATTTGTAATCTTAGTGTACAACCCATGTATATTTTAAAATGTCATTGCTTCGTGATAATTGGTTACAAGTGTTAGCTAGCCTGTTACTGAATTGCATGACTGAAATATTAGCAGATAAGGTGGGATTTAGGGTAAACAGACATATTGCTACTTGCAATATAGCCCAACACATCAAAAACCTATAGCCATAGTACTGTAGACGTTTGTAGTGAACAGCCCGAGACCCCTGGTCTTCCAATACCAGTGCTATGAGGAAGGATGCTATGGTAGGCCTAGCAGAGACAGGGAGGAGTGTGGTAGAGGTAGGAAAAAAAAACGTGACACACAAATGTACTTTGGGTTTCTAATCAACTTTACAGTAGTAAGCATTCTTTGCCAGTCACATAACATTGAATATTTAAATATCCGTTACATACGGTACTGCTTATATTATTTCACCATCTGTACACAAATGTAAGTAGTGAATAAGCGTGTCCGTGGGTAGGCTGGTGTGACTACAGTGCCAGGGCAGAATTTTTGTCCCAGTCTGTACTGACATACCTTTTACTATGTGCACTTTTTGAAATCAATGACTGACAGCTAGATTTTGACATATGTAACTTCCCAGATAAGTATGAAAGCCTTTAAAAACAACAACTTTTAGTTTTGAACTTTCATTATCAAGTTGTTCTTAACTGTCCCATTGAAAAAGCTCTTCTCATAAACCCTGTTATCCAATGTACACATTTTTGTACAGATCTTCTGAAACAGGAGACAATTCCTTTGATGCTTTGAAATGTAATACCAGTTTACCAGTGACACTGATTAATATTGGCATCCTTCTGTCTCGGGAGACAATGGAGTATCTGTGCCCGAGTCAGTCTGTTGTGGAATTGCAGTGCCTGCTGTGGCTGAACAGTCCAATATGAGAGCGGCAGAGTTTGTTGCAGTTGCTACAGGTGAAGCCTGTGACTGCTTCCGTGGGCTGACTCTGTCGTCTGCGCTGCCTCTTCTCCTCCCACTGGTCCTCTCTCTTTACCTCGCTCAGCTTTATGCTGGTCCTTACGGCGAGTCGCCAGCTCACACGGTCTGCGGTGGCAGCTTCCAAGTCTGCGGCATTCAGGCTTCTGGCTTTCAGGTCACACTTGCAGACGTCTTTGTACCGGAGCGCTAGTCTGCCTGTTGGTCTGGTACCGGAGGCAAGCTCACCGTACATGATGTCCTTAGGAATCCGGCCATCCTGCATTCGGCAGACATGGCCGAGCCAGCATAGGCATCTTTGTGAAAGGAGTGCGTGCATGCTGAATGTTTTTGCCTGGGCCAGCACTTTAGTGATTGGGACACTGTCCTGCCAGATGATGCCCAGGATCCTCCTCAGGCAGTGCAGATGGAAAGAGTCAAGTCTGCGTTCTTGCCAGGTGTACATAGTCCACGTCTCACTGCCGTAAAGAAGAGTGCTGAGGACACTGTCCTGGTACACTTTCATCTTTGTGTTGGTGGTGAGCATGCTGTTGTTCCACACTCTCTTGGTCAGGCGGGCATCGCTATTGATGCCTTGCCGATTCTGGGGCCTCATTTATAAAATGTTGCGCAGAAACCATCCTAAATTTGTTCTAAGATCATTTCGCAAAAGTGCGTAAGTGCGATTCAGAGAAAACAAACGTGCGCACAAAAACACGTGCGTAAGCCTCTCTTCCAGATGTGACGTTTATAAATCGCAAATGATCTTGAAATTGTGCGCAGCTGACTGGTGTCAGATCTCCGCCTTGTAAACGCCCCCTAATTAATATCATTATCATATAAAAGAGCACACACCAATATCCACATTTCTATGCTTGAGAATGACGAGCACAAAGAAAAAAAAAACTTTACTGAGTCTGAAATTGAGGTCCTTCTGGCGGAGGTAGAGGTTCGTGCGGGGATGCTTTTTGGGAGTCTCTCCAGTGGGCTTTCACACAAAACAAAATGTGTGGCATGGCAGTGTATAGCGCAGGCTGTGAACGAGGTAGGGGGGGCAGCAAAGGTCCCTAAAAGACGTAAAAAAAAAAAAATGAAATTACAGTCCAAAAAACGCATTGTCTTCTCATTGCACGGTTTGCAATATCTTCAAGAAGCGCTAATGCTGCCATTCTGCTTCTTGCAAACTACTACTTCATAGGCCATTTTATAGGCCATAGATGCATGGGAATTATTAACATGCGTGGATCCAAATTATTTCATAATGTGTAATTATTCTTTGGACAAACAATGTGTGTGTTGTTATATTTTTTTTCTATTGACTATTATCAAAATGACTACTAGAAACAACAGAAATAATAATAATAGTAGTAGTGGTAGTAGTAGTAGTAATTATTAAACAATAAGGTTTCCAAAAGTAAGAATAAACTATGAATTCAAGTAAAATTTTCAGTCATCTTGTAAAAAGTGAGCATCCTACTTTTAAAATCACTTGCTATGACAACTAATAAAAAGTGTAGTATCACAAAATTCTAGCAAAACTAAATAAAAAAAAAAACAGAGAAAGAAAAATTGGACGTTTCATATCATAATAAAATTAATTATTACACGATTATGGTCTCAGGTCTGAAAAAACCTGCATGTGATTTGGAATTTCTTTATATTTACAGTTTACTAATGCTGCTCAAATGTGCCAATAATGTACTGGCACAAAAAAATATCTAGTGTATTTTATACAAATATAACTGATGTAAATGACAAAAACAAAGTTTAAGGCTGATGTCTCTATTCATTTTCACAGAAGCAAAGCAGCAGATGTTATAAATAAAAACAGTTAACAATTTTATTGAATAGAATATATTAAAACTGTTATTGAACGACATGTTCTTACACAGACAAAACAGTCGGAGATGTGTTTATGCATTTTATTTTATTTTTTTATTTTATTTTACGCAATAGTAGTAAAACAAGACGTCGCCAGTTCTCTTGTAAAATAAAATAATAAAAAACAACAACAAGGAATAAACTGTGTAGCCTAGAATGCGAGTAAAGAACTCTCAACATTAGGCTACTAAAAAGGTCAGTTTAATCTTGCAAAAACTCCCATTAATAAAAAATCTGACTACACTGCACAATTAATCTCTCACACTGCATCTTTGTTGTTTATGATGAATTCGGTGCTTGCACGTACACCGCTTTTATTAGATATTCAAATAGCTGCAGTACTCTGACTTTGCCACAAGGAAAAGTGCGTACGTCTGCTCAGACCTTGACGTGGCGGTAAGCACTTTTCCACGTCAAAGACCGTCTTTATAAATATGAGCTTTGGCATGGATTTAAGCGTACGCACACTCTAAGATCAAATCTGAGCGTACGCACGCTTTATAAATGAGGCCCCTGGTGTTCAGCTTGTTGTCCAGAGAGAGGTCGCAGGAGATAGTAGAGCCAAGATATGTAGTGAAGTAATAATGTAGTAATGAAGTCCTCCACTACCTTGAGGGTGTGATGACCGATGGAGATATTGGCATCCTTCTGTCTCGGGAGACAATGGGGTATCTGCGCCCGAGTCAGTCTGTTGTGGAAATGCAGTGCCTGCTGTGGCTTAGCAGTCCAATATGAGAGCAGCAGAGTCTGTTGGCACTGACTCTGCCGTCTGCACTGCCTCTTCTCCTCCCACTGGTCCTCTCTCTTTCCCTCGCTCAGCTTTATACTGGTCCTTACGACTCATCATATAATTCAATAAATCATATTTTTTAAACTTTATATTGTTTTTCCTTTGCATCATTAATGTGTTAAGTAGAGAAATATGCAAGCAAAAACTATGTCCCCAAAACACTACTTGCATACAGACAGCTGGCCTACTTACACTCAACTCTGCAAGACCATGCTGGTAAAACAGCATCACCAGCTCCATTTTGCTTGAGAACAGCATGGATATACTGGTCCACCAGCTACACCAGCATTATACCAGTGTAAGGTAATATGTAATGTAAGGGAAACAGGTCAATTTAGTTCAAAGGGAATAATTTATAATTTTATAGGGAATTTGAACAGAATCACTGTTTCACGGCTGATCACTGAACGATTCACTGAACGAGCCATATAACATCAACTCTGCACTGGATATTAAAATAACCACAAAACACAAGATAATCCTCTTTTCAATATAAATATATAAGGCTTTATTTGATAAACCTAAGACATGTAAACTAATCTAATACATGAACACATGCATTCACACGTTGCAGAAAGAGAGACAGTGAGGAAATGATGAGTTTATGAGAATGAAAATGTGAAATCCCAAGTTTACAGCAATATGTGCAATTGCATAGACCTGAACCATCAATCACTTACAGTAATTAACCCTCGCATTGAGTTCCTCAATGAGGCTAAAATTTGTATTAAATGCACCAGCTCAGCAAAAACCTGGAAGTTACTTGCGTTGACTTTGTGTTAAGTTATTCCCTTTTGTCCTAGTTGTTGCAGAAAGGGGGTTTCTGATTGGAATTTTCTGATTGGAACCTTGGAATTTTCCGAGGTTGCTGATTGGCTGACAGTTCAGTGGTCGTTTGTAGTGAAGTCCTGGGTGTTGGCTGAAGATGGTTTCAGAGTCCGCTGTTAGTTGAATCAGGTGTAGACAAACTGGACTTTGTGGCAAACTTAACTTTTGAACACGAAACTCAATGGAAAGAAAATAAACAAAATTAAAGGAATAAAATGAGGTAACGAGACTAGGTGGTTTTTCTTCTCACCGTGGTAGCAGCTGGCGAGGTTTTTTTTCGGCTTTTGGACCCCTCCCAACTGGTGTGTCGACCAATTAGACCTTATCTTAGCTAGGGGTGTTGCTCTGTTTCTCCCAATACATAAATCATGCATCAGTCACATGGTCCGAATTTTACACGCTCTTGCAAAGTATACTTTTGGATTTGATTTCTATAACCAGAATATGATACATTTGACAAAGAATTAATTGGAAGAAACTTTAAGCAAAAAGATTCAAACACATCCTAAACATGAATATGAACTCTTAGGCCGTTCAATTAAAAAGTAGTTTGAGTTTTCCCCCTTTTTCTCGCTTTCCATCGGTTTTAAATAGCTTGTAAAAGCTCCGTGCACATTTTACTTTCACTTTCAAATTAGCGTCAATTTGGCATCAAGCAGTTTGTTTTCAGGTCGCTTGAGTTTTCACTCTTTCCCTCCGCTTTTAAATAGCTTGTAAAAGTACCGTGCTCATTTTACTTTCACTTTTAAATTAGCAGCAAGTCGGCATCAATTGAATTGAATTCAAGCAACAACAAAATAGGCTATACAACATATAACTTTTATTAACAAAACAAATAAAAATACACCATGTTATATGCCTAATATAAAATAACAACTTACAATTTTAGATGGGTAGCCTATACAAAACTGAAAATCAGTAAAGACTGAGGAGCAAATAATTATAAAATGTAGAACGTTTATTAGCAAAACGATTAAGAAAGTTTGGAGGCACGGACTGCATACACCTTGATGTAAAAATAATGAAGAAAAAAAAAGTCAGTTTAAATAAAATAAAAATCAGCAAATATGTGGAACCAAATAAATGAGAAACGAATGTTAAAAAACTTCCAATATCATCTTAGATAAATGGCAGGTCAACAGGCTTTTCAAAATCCTTTTTTTTTTTTTTTTTTTTTTTTTTAAACAGGCGCTTTTACATTTGGTTTTGAAACTCTTCTGCCATCGTCTTGTCTGTCTCACCTCACTCTTCTTGTCAGTCAGCTCGACTCACTCTCCTCACGTGATAAATCAAATCTGATCTGTGATGCGCGACTGACGTTCGTTCGTTGTGCTGCCGCGTTCAGTTTGAATTGTAGTGTCTGTTCTCTAACTGAACTAAA
Organism: Aspiorhynchus laticeps; assembly: GCA_023376895.1. NCBI lineage: Eukaryota > Metazoa > Chordata > Actinopteri > Cypriniformes > Cyprinidae > Aspiorhynchus > Aspiorhynchus laticeps. The sequence continues at coordinate 34,477,001 of CM041815.1, forward strand.
TGATTTTTATTACTATTAAAAAAACTAAATGACGGTGAGGGATGGTGCCGCGGTGGGCAAGTTACGTAACCGGTGTTGTGGCTTAACACCGGTATCACCGCCAACACTGTCTATTGCAGCAAGCCTACATGATTGTCTAATGTGTGGGTTACATACATAAAATGGAGTTATGCATAGAAATCATTAGTTGCTCATAAGTCCTTTTAAGATGATTTTAGGTGCATATGGAAAAGACTCTGTGAAGTTCTGTGTAAGACATAGGGACATGTTCTGAGAACAAAGGAATTTCAGTCTGGTCTGTGTCTTGTGGTTGGTTGAAACCAATCCAAGAAAGTCTGTAGCTCGTGATTTCTATCACAGATCTACATGTGCTGGTCACGCAGTGCATCTCTTTGACTATTAATCTTGATTACTTGCCCCAAATTTGAGGATCTCCTTCCTGCGTTGGACTTATCAATAAGTATTCTTTTGTCTTCATGTTGCAAGCTGTTTTGTGAGAGAGGCTTGCTGGTTAGGCTTTCTTCAGACGGGCTGAGCTAGGGACATGATTTATGATGTCCTGTTACAGCCGTGGGGCCCCTCTGGAATTTCCTCATGTTTCGATGTTCTGATCGAATCTTAAATTTGTCTAATTTGGTCTCTGATATCATAACCCAGCCTGGATCAGCACTATACCAGCATAAACAAGCCTGGACCAGCACTGGACCAGCATCAACCAGCTTGGACCAGCATCAACCAGCCTGGATCAGCACTATACTAGGGCTGAACGATTTTGGAAAATAATCTAATTGCGATTTTTTTTTACCAATATTGCGATTGCAATTTAATATGCGTTTTTTTTTTTTAAAGCTCTTTATATTCTGTATTATTCAACAAAGACAAGCAATAAATCATTGTATAGTATGCAGTGTTGGGCACGTTACTTTATAAAAGTAATTAGTTATATTACTAGTTACTTCTCACAAATAGTAACTGAGTTACATCATTATAAAATAAACTAATTACCAGGGAAAGTAACTATTGTTACTTTTTTTTTTTAAATGTTCAAATATGTCAAATAACTTGGATGTCCCCAATGTTAAATGTTAAATGAATGAAATGGACACTAAATAGAATACATTATTATTATAAAACATTGCACACTAATCTACACTATTTTATTGTTTCTGTGGGACAATGTGAGAGACACCTATCAAATTATATTGATTATTGTAAATATTATCAACCCTCTATGGACACCTTGGCAATAGAATCTGCATTGGCTTGTCATGTTTTATAGTATATCAGATAATTAATATTGGTCTGGTGAGTAAACAAAAAAAAATGACAAGCCAATGGAAATTCTATTGCCAAGGTGTCCATAGAAGGTTGATAATATTTACAATAATCAATTGAATGATTTTCAATTATATATAATTATATCTATATAAAGCTTGTTTGTAAAATGGCAGTTTTTTTTTTAAATATCTCACTTAGCATCAGTCAGTCAAAACATTATAATATGATATGATAATTTAGCATTAAATTTGAGCATTATATGGTGATATAACTTTAGTAATTAGAATAACCATGTATAAATGTATTTGTCATGTTGACTGAACTTAGGACTGGTGGTGGTGCTTAAGATATTGTTTGTCATTTACTGTTTCTATAAAAAAAGGAAAAAGAAAACTACAAATAATACTGATAAGATAACAAAACTACAACGAATTATACTACTAATAACAGTATAAAACGCACTAAGGATTATTGAGCTGCTGGGTTCATGAATATTAATCAGGTTGTCTGCGTTCGCTCGAACTGATTCACTGAAATCAAAACAGGGACGATGATAGGTGAGCGCCGGCCAATGAGATTGCCGTTTACGCATTAGCTCCGCCCACTAGCGGAGATCCCGGTAGTTCTTAAAGACTGAAGAAGCTGTGTGTCATCAAAGTACTGTGAGAGCTATAAGAGAGTGGACGTCTCCTTATGCTTTCTCTCGCCGTACTTTGATGTCATACGATCGATCTTTAAGTCGAACACACCGCTTTACTCCCACTCTCGCGTGTCACGTGACAGTGTAATCGCAGCCTCTGCGGTTGAAGAATCGCATTTTCTCATATCGCGATATTATCACAAATGCAATTAATCGTTCAGCCCTAACATACACTATATGGACAAAAGTATTGGGACACCCCCTTCTTTAGAACAGAAAAAGGTACTTCCAACAACAAAGATGGAAACATAATTTGTGTTTTTAAAAATTGTATTTCCATCTACAACCGTTTGGAAGTGTCTAAAATGAATGTACACGTGTACAAGTCATTGGTGTTTGGTGATGTTTTTTGCGGTATTGTCTAACGCTATCACGCGTTAGTAGGCAGAGTTAGTGTAAGTAGCCTCAGCCTAAATGAAAACAAAATAATTATTAAAAATAGCCTACAGGAGCTTTTTATTTTCATGAAAGGGCAATCGAATGTGCCGTTCTCTTTTGGGCTCTGTACCTTGTCGTCTATCCGCCATAAACATTCATAAAGGGCGGCACTCATCATTAAATTATGCACATATCCAAAAAGGAATTCATTACTATGCATATATCCAAAAAGGAATTCATGATATCAGAAATAACAATTTTTACAAGTGAAAATTTAATTTTAACAAGTTGTATTTAATCAACAATTAAATTCCTGATAACAACAATTTAGTTCTTGATATCAACAATAAAATTCCTGATATCAACAATTTAGTTCTTGATATCAACAATTTAGTTCTTGATATCTACAATTTAGTTCTTGATATCAACAATTTAGTTCTTGATATCTACAATTTAGTTCTTGATATCAACAATATAATTGTCACTAGTAACAATGTTAATTTTTGATATCAAGAATTAAATTGTTGATATCAGAAATTACCCTCCCAATTGTTGATATCAGAAATACATTTTCAGATATCAGATATGAACATTGTCACTAGTGACAATTCAATTGTTGATATCAAGAATTCAATTGTTGATATCAAGAATAGACCTTTTTACTAGTAAAAATTAAATTGTTGATATCAGGAATTCCTTTTTGGATATGTGCATAATTTAATGACTAGTGCTGCCCTTTATGGATGTTAATGGTGGATAGACCACAAGGTACAGAGCCCAAAAGAGAACGGCACATTTGATTGCCCTTTCATGAAAATAAAACGCTCCTGTAGGCTATTTTTAATAATTATTTTGATTTAATTTAGGCAGAGGCTACTTACACTAACTCCGCCTACCACCGGTATGGTTAGAATACTGCAAAAAAAACCTCCAAACGCTGTAAGCTTCAGTGGCGCAGGTAGTAAAACATAAAGTTATTGCTTTTTGATGCGATAGAACCGGGTTCGATTCCACCTTCTGCTGAACTCGCTCTACTCTCTTTTCACATCCCGTATCCCATCGGAAAGGCATTTATTTTCAATAAAAATGAAGGAAATAATCGAAAACTGGAAACTAACCTGATTATTGGTTAAGGCTAGGGTTAGTTGTAGGGGCGGCATCCAGTTAATAATTTTAATACAAATTACAATTTACACTCAATACCTTATTATTGTAAACTGTTTTATAAAGTAGCCTACTATAATACTCAGGTGCAGATATCGCCCACTATTTGCAATATGTAGTATAAACAGCATCAAACTACTATTACTGCAAGAAAATATTACTATTATTAAATAGTGTAAAAAATGAAAGTAGTTTCATATTATTAGTGTGAATAGAAATATGTGAAATGCTCATAGATCATTACATGTTTGTTCTTTTTTACATTTACCCCAATAAAACACACTTTTCAAGTTTCCCAACATGATTAAATCGTGCTGTACTATGAAGACACCATTTTATGTATCTCTTTTGAGATAACATATAGTCTCTATTCCATTTTATTTTATGTTGTTTTGCCAAATGATTTGATGTATTATATATGTTGGTTTGTAATGTTTGTTGTAACTGTTGTTTATTTGTATAAGCAAACTCGGCTGCCTATCTTGGCCAGGACACTCCTGGAAAAGAGATTTTAATCTCAGTGAGTCTTTTTCCTGGTTAAATAAAGGTATATATGTATTAGAAGAAAGAGTTATGAAACCAAAAGTAAACATGAAAAAAATGACATGAAGTTATTTTTTTTTGTTAAGGCTAAATGAATGCCTTGTTCATTTTTCCGAATTATACTTTAATTATCCGAAGGACTTGGTGGCCAATAAAAAGAAACAGGAAAAAAGTACTTTTTTTAAACAATTAACAAAAAATAAACAAATAAATAAATCTAGCCATAATTTCATGTTTCATTGACAAAACAAATAAATAAAAGAGCCGTTTCTGCGCATGGATGTTCTTCCGCCATCTTTGGCCAATGCTGACGCTAAAAAGAGGATTATGGGAAAACCAGATCTCATTAATATTCATGAACTCATTACCATAGCTATTCTTACTAGTGAAAATGGCATTTTCTAGATATCTGTAAAATTATTTTTACTAGTTAAAATGTTATTTAAGATATCAGTAATTCTATTTTCACTAGTTTCAAGGGCAATTTCAGATATCAACTGGCTTTGTTGATATCAATAATTACTTAGTTACTAGTAAAAATGTGAATTCTTGATATCAGTAAATGTATTTCAACATGTTACATTTGTTATTTCTGATAACTGAAAATGCATTTCTGATATCAATATAATTTCTGATAATCTAAAATGTCTTTCTTACTAGTAACAATCACATTCATGATATCAGAAATGATCATTCTCACTAGTGTCAATTAAGTTGTTGATATCAAGAACTAAGTTGTTGATATCAGCAATTACCTTCCCATATTGTTGATATCAACAACTTAGTTCTTGATATCAACAATTCAATTGCTGATATCAAAAATAAAGTTGTTGATATCAACAACTTAGCTCTTGATATCAAGAATTAAGTTTTTGATATCAAGAAATGCCATTTTTACTAGTAAGAATAGCTATGGTAATGAGATCATGAATATTAATGAAGTCTTCCCTCTTTTTAGAGTCAGCACTAGCCAAAGATGGCGGAAGAACATCCATGCGCAGAAACGGCTCCTTTTTTATTTATTTGTTTTGTCAATGAAACATGAAAGTTATATTATGGCTGGATTTATTTATTTATTTTTGTTAATTAAAAAAAAAGTAATTTTATTAATATTCCTTTTTATTGGCCACCAAGTCCTTCGGATAGCCTAATTAAAGGAAAAATGAACAAGGCATAGGCTACATGATACATCATATAAAAAATAAAACCAAAATGAATAATATAGAAAAATAACTTCATGTCGCTTTTTCATATGTTTATTTTTTGTTTCATTACACTTTCTTCTAATACATCAAATAAAAACTACAACCAAAACGAAAAATAAAACAGATAATAATGCGTCATAGAACGTTAGTAGGCCTACTTTAAAAAAAAAAAAAAATTATATCGTTGTATTTAGGCTATATTGCGTGCCCAAATTTGTGAGGGCGTTTCTCTTTGTTTATAGGCTGGTGCATTTTTTTAATTTTTATTTTACTGTATGCTACATTAGAATGTATTATTATGTACACCGACACGTTTGATGAGCCGACATAAGGGCCTTTCACACCGCTTTAGTTCCAGAACTAAAAGTATAGCTATATATACTGTATACAGGGGCGGCGCCAGAGAATGTTGAACGGTGCTGAGGGGGTGCTAGATCAATGACAGGGGGAGCTGGGCAATTAATAGTAAATATGACCAAAACAGGTTGTTATTATTATTATTTTTATATGAATAATAAAATCACTATATAGGCGCATTTCAAATGTTTATGAGGAATGTGGGAGTATTATCGCGCTTAGCCTACTGCAATTATTTTTATTTATTTTTTCCTGCGGAAAGAGCTTATACTCCCTTCATTTTTGGATGTGCTTTCTGTCATATCATGCAGTCTCCATGAATGGAGCGCGTCACAACAATGAACCAGCTCTCAGACATAAGAAATAAATCTGCAGAAAGCTTGAAAACCAATTATAATAAAAAAAACAAATCTTCTCTGATTATGTAGTCCGTATCGGTGCATTTCTCTATTAAAGGCACATCCACTGTGGAGATGGCGAGCCTGAGAAAGCACTAGTTTATTAATAAATAATTAAAATGTATTTTTCCCCGATGCATTCATAATCATTACTTTAGTCGGTGCTTTGCGGCAAGCGTTATGCGTGCATTTGAGCGCCGAATAATAGCCTAAATGCCTAAATAATAGGCATAAATAATAACCTAAATGGTTATTATACTATCAATTTAATATAAACGTGCGAATAGTTGACTAGAAAAATCTTTAGTCGGGGCAGGCCAACAGTAGGCTACTACTTGGCACAAGGAACCGATCCATTTTTAAAATAAAATGCTGACATTACGTGCGACTGCAAATCACGTTATTGCATTGCAGTATTTATGCATGTGTTTAATGAGTCAAATGTTTTTATTTTATTTCATTTTTTATGGGGGTGCTTTGGTTTTTCTTGGGGGTGCTGGAGCACCTGCTAGCCCCTTCCTAGCGCCGGTGAGCAGAGCTCATGATCATTTAAAGGCACATGCACTGAAATGGCGTGCTGAACAGAGAGCTGTTTTTGACCAGGTAAAATTAGTGTTTTCTTACAATACTAACGAGAATTTTTAATTAAAGTATATTACAAACTTTTCATTTAACTTTTCATCAAATCAGCCCAAAAATACAGAGATATGAATTTTTGCTCATATTGCCCAGCCCTAACACTTGTGTGTGTTTACTCATGGTTTATGAGGACACAAGGCTTTCAGTATACTGTTAACACACGTGTGTTTTTAACAATAGTGTACTGCTGAATCACATTTAGTAGCAATAAGAGAATTTCACTTCAGTTCATGTTATAAAGAGAGTGAAACTTAATTGAAAAAAGTGTTAACAAACCTCTTTAGCAGAAGTGACTTCACTACCCGTTATGGCTGGAACGACAGGCTCATGGACAAACTGGAAGATGGAAACAAAGCTGAAACAACTGGATGATATTTAGTATAACTACTTTGATAACATTTGGAAATATTCTACCTTGCACAGTTCCTGCCCACAGCAAGAACGCCATGGCAAGTCATGTCCTCCATAATCATATGTTATCTCTTCATCTTTATTTATGTCTTTTACAGCAAATAAACAAAGATGCGGCTTTCCTTCTAATTATTATTTTTTTAATTTTGCCATTTGGCTTTTGACTGTCGTTTACTAGTCTCCCAAGAGAGTCATCGTCATAGGAGGCATCAATGCTATATGGGGAAAAAAAAAATTGATTGTTACAAATGTTCACTAAAGTTATGCTCTAGAAAGGAATACCATCATTAATAATAACTTTAACCTGCCCCAAAACTGTGTGTGTGGTATTTAGTTTCAGGGTTAAGTAACACATTTCAAAAGATGCACAAGGGTTTACATACAGTAAAATACAGGCTACTCACCAGTAATCACGCCCTCTATGTTGGAAAAAGAATGAATAATCATTATTTTTTTTTCCCAATTTCCCTTTTTTCTAATAAAGTTCCTCTGTACTCGAGAATAAAGAAACCTTTTAAGATAGGGTTTTTTGCAAACACCCTGACCTAAATGAAATAAAAATCAACAGGAAACTGTTAAACAATTTAAACTACGTAAAGGTAGGGTAGGCGATTTCATAAAGGGTAGCAATAGCAAGCTAGCTTTAAAAGCAAAAGTCAAGTCAAGTCACCTTTATTTATATAGCGCTTTTAACAATACAGATTGTGTCAAAGCACTTAACAGTATCAAGTTGGAGGATAGAGTGTCAGTAATGTATAATAATAAGATTAAACACTCAATTTTCAGTTAAAGGCATTTCATAATTGAATTCAAAGATGTCATTGTCTAGCTAAGTTTAGTATAAATAATATCTATGAAATTAAATTGACGATAATCGCTAGAGATTAAGTGTCCCCAACTGAGCAAGCCAGAGGCGACAGCGGCAAGGAACCAAAACTCCCTCTGTGACAGAGTGGAGAAAAAAAAACCTTGGGAGAAACCAGGCTCAGTCGGGGGGCCAGTTCTCCTCTGGCCAGGATATTATTGTTTATTTTTTGTTTTAATTAAGACTTTAAATGTATTATATTTCTATTTTAATATTGTTGCAATTTCTAACAATAATAGTATTATGTAGTTAGGTATTTTATTATATTTTTAGTTATTTGTTTTATTTTTAGTTTTATTGTATTTTAAGTCGAGGTCTTCACTGGGATTATGTCCCCGGGGCTCATCCAGGGGTCCGGCCTCCGCCGACAATCTGGGCCGCAGTCATCATCTCCCGGCGCCAATCCACCATCTGATCCGGACACGGACTGAGAAACAGAATAAGAAAGAAACAGACTAATATTAGCGTAGATGTCCATATTTTTACGATGTAACAAGTACATCGTGTGTTATGGGAAGTGTTCCCGGTTCCGGTTGATCTAATTAATGCAGCCTAACAATCCTTTAACGGATTTGAATAATAGAAGTGTATTAGTGTGTTATGTGTACGCCAGGTTAAAGAGGTGGGTCTTTAATCTAGATTTAAACTGACAGAGTGTGTCTGCCTCCCGAACAGTGTTTGGTAGATTGTTCCAGAGTTTGGGCGCTAAATAGGAAAAAGATCTGCCGCCCGCAGTTGATTTTGATATTCTAGGTATTATCAAACGGCCAGAGTTTTGAGAACGCAGTGGACGTGAAGGACTATAATGCGATAAGAGCTCGCTCAAGTACTGAGGAGCTAAACCATTCAGGGCTTTATAAGTAATTAACAAGATTTTAAAATCTATACGATGTTTAGTAGGGAGCCAGTGCAGTGTTGACACAACCGGGCTAATGTGCTCATACTTCCTGGTTCTAGTAAGAACTCTAGCTGCTGCATTTTGAACCATCTGTAGTTTGTTTATTAAGCATTCAGAACAACCACCCAATAAAGCATTACAATAATCTAACCTTGAGGTCATAAACGCATGAATTAATATTTCTGCATTTGACATTGAGAGCATAGGTCTCAGTTTAGATATATTTTTAAGATGAAAAAAATGCAGTTCTACAAATGCTAGAAACGTGGCTGTCAAAGGAGAGATTACTATTAAATAGCACACCTAGGTTCCTGACTGATGACGAAGAATTTACAGAGCAGCCATCATGTGTTAGACAGTGTTCTAGGTTATTACTTGTGGGGGTTTTAGGTCCGATAAGTAACACCTCTGTTTTTTCAGAATTTAGCAGTAAGAAATTACTCGTCATCCAGTTTTTTTATATCGACTATGCATTCCATAAGTTTCTCAATTTGGTGTGTTTCACCAGGCCGTGAAGAAATATAGAGCTGAGTATCATCAGCATAACAGTGAAAGCTAACCCCGTGTTTCCTAATGATATTTCCCAAGGGTAACATATAAAGCGTAAAAAGTAACGGCCCTAGTACTGAGCCTTGAGGAACTCCATACTGCACTTGTGATCGATATGATACCTCTTCATTCACTGCTACGAATTGATGGCGGTCAGATAAGTACGATTTGAACCATGCTAATGCACTTCCACTAATGCCAACAAAGTTTTCTAGTCTATTCAAAAGAATGTTGTGATCGATAGTGTCGAACGCAGCGCTAAGATCCAGTAGAACTAATAGAGAGATACAACCACGATCAGATGATAAGAGCAGGTCATTTGTAACTCTAATGAGAGCAGTCTCAGTACTATGATACGGTCTAAATCCTGACTGGAATTCCTCACAGATATCATTTTTCTCTAAGAAGGAATATAATTGTGAGGATACAACCTTTTCTAGTATCTTTGACAGAAAAGGAAGATTTGAGATCGGTCTGTAATTAATTAGATCTTTGGGGTCAAGTTGTGGTTTTTTAATGAGAGGCTTAATAACAGCCAATTTAAAGTTTTTGGGGACATATCCTAATGACAATGACGAATTAATAATAGCCAAAAGAGGATCTATGACTTCTGGAAGCACCTCTTTTAGTAGTTTAGATGGAATAGGGTCTAACATACATGTTGTTGGTTTAGATGAATTAACAAGTTTATACAATTCTTCCTCTCCTATAGTAGAGAATGAGTGGAATTGTTCCTCAGGGGATCTATAATACACTATTTGATGTGATGATATAGCTGACGGCTGCATGGTTACAATTTGATCTCAAATAGTATCAATCTTGGAAGTAAAGTAGTTCATAAAATCATTACTGCTGTGATGTTGGGAAATGTCAACACCTGTTGATGCTTTATTTTTTGTTAATTTTGCCACTGTATTGAATAAATACCTGGGGTTATGTTTGTTTTGTTCTAAAAGAGACGAAAATTAATCAGATCTAGCAGTTTTTAAAGCTTTTCTGTAGGATATGGTACTTTCCCGCCAAGCTAAACGAAATACCTCTAGTTTTGTTTTCCTCCAGCTGCGCTCCATTTTCCGGGCTGCTCTCTTTAGAGTGCGAGTGTGCTCATTATACCATGGTGTTGGACTCTTTTCCTTAATCTTCCTTAAGCGTAAAGGAGCAATTGTATCTAAAGTGCTAGAAAAGAGAGAGTCCATAGTTTCTGTTACATCATCAAGTTGTTCTGAGCTGTTGGATATGCCGAGGAATTGAGATAAATCAGGAAGATTATTTACAAAGCAGTCTTTTGTGGTAGAAGTGATGGTTCTACCATATTTATAAGAAGGAGTAGAATTTACAGCTTTAACTATATGGAGTTTACACAAGACTAGATAATGATCTGATATATCATCGCTTTGCTGCAGAATTTCAACACCACTAACATCAATTCCATGTGACAGTATTAAATCTAGAGTATGATTTCGACTATGAGTAGGTCCTGAAACGTGTTGTCTAACCCCAATAGAGTTCAGAATGTCTCTGAATGCTGATCCTAATGCATCTTTTTCATTATCGACATGGATATTAAAATCACCCACAGTTAGGACTCTATCTGCAGCCAGCACTAACTCTGATAGAAAATCAGCAAATTCTTTAATAAAGTCTGTATGGTGCCCTGGTGGCCTGTATACAGTAGCCAGTACAATTGTTACGGGGGATTTATCATTAATACTTTTTTCTCTAGATAATTTTATATGAAGCACCATTACTTCAAAGGAGTTATACTTAAAGCCTGTCTTCTGAGAAATACTGAGAATATTGTTATAAATTGTAGCAACACCTCCCCCTTTGCCTTTTGGACGCGGCTCATTTTTGTAACAGTAATCTTGGGGGGTGGACTCATTTAAAACAATGTATTCATCTGGTTTTAGCCATGTTTCTGTCAAACAGAGCAAATCTAGGTTATGATCATTAATCAAATCATTTACAAAAAGTGCTTTTATAGAAAGGGACCTGATATTCAGTAAGCCAAGTTTTATCAATTGTTTCTGTGTATTATAAACATTTTTTATTTGTTGAACATCAATTAAATGGTTACTCATAAATAGTTTTTGACGTTTTCTGTATTTTCTAGTTCGGGGAACAGACACAATCTCTATAGTGTGATATCTAGGTGAAGGAGTCTCTATGTGATGAGAATTAACTGACTTCTGTGACGTGAGGCGGCTAGCAGACGGTCGGTTTAGCCAGTCTGTCTGCTTCCTGACCTGGGCTCCAGTTAGTCAAGTATGAACTCTAAGGTTAACTCTAATTATCCCGTGTGTGGAAGAACTTCTTCAAACTCCTATGTGTGACCGTAAGTCTGTCGTCTGGCTATCACCCTCAGACCAACGGGCAGACGGAGAGGAAAATCCAGGAAATAGGACGTTTCCTGCGAACCTTCTGCCACGGCCACCAGCACTCTTGGAACCAATTCATTGGCTGGGCCGAGTACACCCAGTACTCCCTTCGTCAGTCATCTACTGGACTCACTCCCTTCCAGTGCGTGCTCGGTTTCCAGCCACCCATGTTCCCCTGGACCGGGGAACCGTCTGATGTTCCTGCGGTTGATTACTGGTTCTGAGAGAGCGAAAGGGTCTGGGACGAAGCACACCATCATCTTCAACGAGCTATCCGCAGGCGCAAGATAACAGCAGACTTTCGAAGGTCTGACGCTCCTCCTTACCAACCGGGACAGAAGGTCTGGCTGTCAACGAGAGACAGCCCTGTAGGAAGCTCACTCCCAGATACGTTGGCCCCTTCACCATTCAGAGACAGATCAACCCAGTCACTTTTCTATTAAACCTACCTCCACAATACAGGATTCACCCCACTTTCCATGTGTCTCTGCTAAAACCTTACCACTCTCCTGTTCCTACCTCCACAGAGCCTGGCCCGAGTACGGAACCCCCTCTCCCACAGATTCTGGAGGATGGTGCCATCTACGAGGTTCATACGATCCTGGATTCCCGACATTGTGGTGGTCTTCTGGAATACCTCATAGATTGGGAGGGTTACGGCCCAGAGGAGAGATCATGGGTTCCCAAGAATGACATTCTGGATCCGGCTCTCATTGAGGAATTCCATTCCAACTTCCCAGATCGTCCAGCACCCAGAGCCAGAGGTAGACCACCACGCCGTCGGGTCCCTCGGCCCTCAGGAGCGGGCTGTGGAGAGGGGGGTAATGTCGCAGATCAGCCAGGCTCCACCACCAATCCATCACAACGATCTCAGTCACCTGAGTACTAATTAAAGGCAACTGCACCTCATTGGCACCCAATCACCCCAGCACTACTTAAGCACACACCCCACTCCAGTCAGTTGTCCAATCTCATCTATACGAAGTGGACTCTCATTACTCTTCACTACTACTTACCTGATACTAACCTGTTTGTGTACTTGCCTCCTGTTCTGCTCCATCGTTGATTCCCTGGATCTCCATCGTCTGCTCCACTCCGTAGACCATCCAACCTCTCCTCCAACAGCATCCTGGGGTGTGTGCTGCTCCTCAGCATCCACAAGTTCCTGGCAAGACAAAACCATATCAGGATATCCTTTCTCCATTGCATCAAGTGTCTAAGACTCTACTCACCTCCATAGACTGCTTACCCATTGCTAAATTCAATAAACATTCCATTGTATTATAATCCTCTGTGTCCAGTCTGCTTCCATAACTTCTCAGGGTTCAGGAGAATGCGAGAAGGCGAGTCAGGATTATGATCCACACCAGTTCCAGTGAACAGGACAACTCCTAGATACCTCAGATTTAATGCCTCAAAAGAGTCAAGAGAAGAACAGGTTGATTTACAATCTAAATTATTAAAGTTAAACTTTAGTAAACACTGAGGCGATGACCTCAGTGTTTACGCAAACCACACTATGAAAGCAGCTGAAGCTGCAAGACTTGGCAAAGATTCCATCACCAGGTTAGTGCACACTTGTACAGGCCATGCTGTCTCTGCGGAAGCATTAGAGAGGGCACAAAAATTGACCGGGACAGAGGATAAATTTAAACATTGGAAAAAAGACTTAGTTGAAGCTCAAAAAGTTGGTCTAGTAATATTAAGTATGTGGCTGTCAACAGAAGATGAAATCCCTCATGAGGACAAGATTAGGTTGTTGCATGAAGTAGGTAGAAATATACCTGGAGGACTTGCATTAGCCACAATATTAAACAATGCCAGCAAAAAATAAATTGAAAACGTCTCGGTTACGTATGTAACCCTCGTTCCCTGAAGGAGGGAACGGAGACGTCACGTCGGATGACCGACGAATTGGAATTGGGATCTCGCTTAGAGAGACCAATCCACTTCGAGTGTAACTAAACGAGCCAATGCACATTGGCATGCGATTATTGCATCCAGCTGCTGCTGATCACAGCGTGAGTATAAGTAGGCAGCAGGTGCAGCGCATATTCAGGTTTTCGCTGAGGAGCCGAGCCGGTGACCCGGCCGCTCAGCGGTGGTACAGCAGCCGTGGCGACGGGACGTGACGTCTCCGTTCCCTCCTTCAGGGAACGAGGGTTACATACGTAACCGAGACGTTCCCTATCAGTCGGTCACTCCGAGTCACGTCGGATGACCGACGAATTGGGATCCCTACCAAAAGGCCACGGATACTGCCCCTTCCAGTGTCCTGTGGAAGCCTCCTGCGCCCCTACTTTTTGGCGCAGGTCAGGGCTTCACAAGAAGACCAGTTACTGTTGCTATGGCACTACCCACTCAGTAAGACTGGATAACACTGGGAAAACGTACCCGTTCCACTTGGAACAGTAACGCTGCGGAAGCCCATCCTTCCCAAAGGAGGTTCAGAAGCACTTACGCATATGAACAACCGTTTAGGTGCATATGGAAGATTTAGAGGTGATTGTAGCCTCTTGGCAGAATGTCTGCCGGGGAAACACGGGCTCTGAGGCTATACCGTGGACTTTACACATATGAGATCCAATTAGGTCTCTACATATGGACCCTAGCCCTCTACCGGTTCTCACAGATTCATCGAGTGAGGGCCTGGCGCCAGACGCTCCGCCACGTCTGGCTGCCGAGGGGACGGAGGAGCTCGACAGGGTCTACAGTACGGACTCTCTGGAGCAGTTTTAGCAAGCCGACCCGAAACCGGAGCCTCTCAGTGCTTCTACCCGTTTGAGGTGAGAACACAGGAGGAGACCGGTTCCACACGAAGGCTAAGAATCTAGCGAACGTGTCAGGGGTCGCCCAACCCGCAGCTCTATAATTATCTGCCAGCGAGGCGCCACAAGCCAATGCCCAGGAAGATGCAACACTTCTAGTAGAGTGAGCTCTCAACCTGAACAGGCAGGGCACACCCTGTGCCTAATAAGCCAGGGTGATGGCGTCCACTATCCAGTGGGCCATCCTCTGCTTGGAGACGGCATTCCCTTCTGCCGGCCTCCGTGACAGATAAAGAGCTGGTCTGAGGTCCTGAAGCTTTGCGTCCTGTCAACGTAGCATTTCAATGCTCGGACGGGACAAGCAATGCTAAGGCTGGGTCTGCCTCCTCCGAGGGCAGCGCTTGCAGGCTCACCACCTGGTCCCTGAAGGGAGTAGTGGGAACCTTGGGCACATAGCCAGGCCGGGGCCTCAGGATTACCTGGGACGGCCCAAACTCTAGGCACGAATCGCCGACCGAAAATGCGTGCAGGTCCCCTACCCTCTTGATGGAGGCCAATGCAAGCGGGAGCAGAGTCTGAAAGAAACTTCAGCTCGACTGTCTGCAATGGATCAAATGGGCCCTGCTGTAGTGCTCTGAGCACTAGAGACAGGTCCCAAGAGGGTATAGAGGGGGCCGTGGAGGATTTAACCTTCCTGCCCCCCTAAGGAACCTGATGACCAAGTCATGCTTCCCCACCAACTTCCCTTCCACAGGGTCGTGGTTGGCAGCAATCGCAGCCACATAGACTTTAAGGGTGAAAGGAGACAGCCTTCGCTCCAACCCTTGCTGCAAGAAGGACAGCACGACTCTGACCGGGCACTTCCGGGGGTCTTCTCGGTGAGAAGAGCACCACTCGACAAACAGGTTCCACTTCAAGGCGTAAGCATGTCTCGTAGACAGCGCTCTCGCGGAAGTGATGGTGTCAACTACCTCCTGGGGTAGGTCACCTAGAACCTCCGCGTCCCGTCCCGGGACCAGACATGTTTTAAGTTTCCAGAGGTCTGGACGCGGGTGCCATAAGGTGCCCCGTCTCTGAGTCAGTAGATCCTACCTCAGAGGAATCTGCCAAGGAGGGGCTGTCACGAGGAGCATCAGTTCTGGGAACCAAGTCCGAGTGGGCCAGTACGGCGCCACGAGCAAGACCTGCTCCTCGTCCTCCCTGATCTTGCACAGTGTCTGTGCGAGAATGCTCACTGGGGGGAACGCATACTTGCGGGGGCCCCGCGGCCAGCTGAGTGCCAGTGCATTCCGTGCCGAGTGTTTCCTCGGTCAGGGAGTAAACAACTGGCAATGAGAAGTCTCTCAATAAGCTGGGCCGTCTGGGGATGGAGTCTCCACTCTCCGGGGAGCGCAGCTCGTGACAGCTCGTCGGCTGCCCGGTTGAGCAAGCCCAGAATGTGAATGGCACGAAGCGACCTCAGATGCTTCTGACTCCATAGAAAGAGGTGGCGGGCGAGTTGCGACATGCGACGGAAGCGTAGACCACCTTGTCGGTTGATGTATGCAACGGTCACAGTGTGTCCGTACGGACCAGTACGTGCTTGCCCTGTAAGCGCCTCTTGAGACGGTTCAGGGCCAGGTGTACTGCCAGCAACTCTAGGCAACTTATGTGCCAGTGCAGTTGGGGGCCCCGTCCAAACCCCCGACACTGCAAGCCCGTTGAACGTGGCGCCCCAGCCGGTGGTGGAGGCATCCGTGTAAACCACAGCATGCCTAGAGACCTGTTCCAGGGGCACTCCTGCCCAGAGAAACGAAAGGTCTGACCACAGGGTGAGGGTTTGGCGGCAGGCCGGTGTGACTTGGACCCGGTGAGTGCCGCGTTACCACGCCCACCTCGGGACTCGGCCATGGAGCCAGTGTTGAAGCGGTCTCATATGAAGCAGCCCCAGCGGCGTCACTGCCGCCGCAGCTGCCATATGCCCCAGCCTCTGAAATTGTTTCAGTGGGACCGCGGACCTGCTCTTGAACGCATTCAAGCAGTTCAACACCGACTGAGCACGTTCCTGCGTGAGGCGTGCTGTCTGATTGACCGAATCCAATTCCATACCGAGAAAAGAGATCCTCTGCATCGGGGAGAGTTTGCTCTTTTCCCAGTTGACCTGAAGGCCCAACTGGCTGAGGTGCGAGAGCACCAAGTCCCTGTGTTCGCACAACTGGTCCTGAGACTGAGGCAGTATGAGCCAGTCGTCGAGGTAGTTGAGAATGCGAATGCCCTGTTCTCTCAGGGGAACCAGGGCTGCCTCCACAACTTTCGTGAAGACACGGGGTGACAGGGACAGCCCGAAGGGCAGGACCTTGTACTAATATGCCCGTCCTTCAAACGCAAACCGCAGGAATGGCCTGTGGTGCGGAAGGATTGAGACAAGGAAGTACGCGTCCTTCAGGTCAATCGCTGCAAGCCAATCTCGGGGACGGATGCACCCGAAGATGCACTTCTGCGTGGGTCTCTTGAACGGAAGCTTGCCCAGTTCAGGACGCGCAGATCCAAGATTGGTCTCCACCCACCGCCTTTCTTGGGCACAATGAAGTAAGGGCTGTAAAACCCTGTCTTCATATCGGCTGGAGGGACCGGCTCCATCACGTCCCTCGCCAATAGGACAGTGATCTCCCCCACACAAGCCTTTACTGCTGTGAGGTGGAACCTGGGAGAACGCCGGGCGAACTGAATCGCATAGCCGAGTCAGATGGTCCACAGGAGCCAGCGAGACGAGCTGGGTAGCACTTTTTCCAGGCACCCAGACACTGTACAAGCGGGACCTGCGGGACCACCGACGTACCCGCGGTGGGGCAGCGAGGTGAAACGCAGGGACCCGGCCCGTGTCGGACCAAAGAGGGGTCTAAGTGTGCAGTGCAACACTTACCTGGTTCCACAGTTTGGCAGAGGGTGCGTGAGTAGGGCCTTTGATGACGCTCTCGAACCGCCCACTGCTGCCTGCTGGCGAGAGAGGGAGAAGAGTGTGGTCCGGTGTTGGTCCGTCCATGACTCTCCATGCCCTCTTGGGACCCAGAGGCAGAGAGAACCGCTTCTTGTCGAGATTTTTTATTTTTATTTTTTTAAACCAAAGATTCTCCGCCCGGCCCTCCTCCGGGGGAGGGAGAGGTGCATCCACCATCTCCTGAAGCAGTCCTCTTTCACTCTGGGTCGCCCGTCCTGAGGCCTCTTGCTTTTCCGCTCTCCGCCAGGTTTGACGGGGGCCCGGACGGGCGGGGCGGCCTGCCTACGCCCAGCTCAACGGCACCGCTTCTGGAGGCTGCTGCGGATGCGGTGCGGGAGCAGGGACGGACGCAGGGGCCGCCCTCGGCGACGAGCAGGCTGGGGCGCTGCAACCAGCGGACGGGTGGAGGCAGCGGCTGCCCGCTGGGCAGGATGTGTTGGATCGCCTCAGTCTGCTCCTAAGCAGCCGAGAACTGCTGGGCCATGCTCTCGACTGCATCGCCGAAGAGGCCAGTCTGGGACACAGGGCCCTTGAGGAACCGAACTTTGTCGGCATCCCCATGTCGACCAGACACAGCCAGGTGACGCTCCTGGACCACAAGTGTGGACATCGCACGACCCAAAGACCACGCAATGACCTTCGTCGCTCGTAGCGCGAGGCCAGAAGTGGTACAAAGCCCTTTCAGAACTTCTGGATCGTGACCACCCTCGTGCATGTCCCCCAGTGCTTTTAGCCTGAAGAACCTGCAGTAACGCCGTAGCGCAAGCGGTTGGCAGCTTCTCCACGGGTCACATAAGCATCGCCGGACAGACCAGACGAGTACCTACAGGCCCGGAAGAGGAAGCACGGTTACCCTGCCGGGTGGAGGCGGTATTAGGACACAATGGCATCGCAACCGACCGCTCCACCGGGGGGCCCCGTATACCCCCTAGCTGCACCACCACCGAGGATGGTGAGGGAGGAGGAGCTAACAGGTCAGTTTCTGGCAGTAAAATGTGCCATCCACAACCTGGTAAGCTCCCCATGCACCTCCGGGAAGAGAGGCACCGGGGCAGGGTGCTGAGAACCAGCACAAACTACCTCGAGAAACCAGTCATCCAACCTCGAGGGCTCGGGACACGGTGGAAGTCTCCACTCGAGCCCTACCCTCTCAGCGGCCCGGGAAAGCATAGCCGTGATTCTGGATCGGACTCAGGCATTGCTACTGCCGTAGCAGCAGCGCAGCCGAATCTTCTTCTCCAGAAATTCTAGCTCACCCTCCGATGCAGCGATCGACATCTGGTCATCGGGAGGAGCACCAGGGATACTGCTGGTACGCCCCTTGTAGAGAGTCCAGCACGTTCCACTGGCAGCTCAACTGGTTTTGGAGTGCAAGAGGAGTGATGGTCCCTCGAGGGTTGGTTCCCTGGAGGGTTTGCCACCACTGTAGTCCTCAGACCACCCGTGCCACCACCTGAAGTAGTCCTCGTCTGTCTGCAGCCAGAACGAGAACCAGATCGAGGCAGAGGCATCAGAGCTCCGCCCCTTTCGTGGTAGCGGAGCCTGGCCGCAACTCCAAGATGATCATCTTCCCAGCATGAGAAGATGCCTCATCCACGAACGCCACCTCAGCATGCTTACTGCCCAGGCACGTGAGGCAGTGATCGTGACCATCACCCAGCACCAGGTAACGACCGCATCCAGAAACGCACGGGTGACACGTTGTCTGTAGCAAAACCCAACTCTTCTTTACAAAGACGTAACGTCAAGTTTGCCAGATGCAACGTCGTCTTTAAAAAGACGCACCCGTGAATGCTCTTTTAGGGAAAAAGCTCTTTTAATGTGCTGAAGCGCACAGGGGAGATGGTCACCTGCAACACAAACAGGGGGTAGTGCAACCTGATGTGTGCAATCCACTCGACACGGGAAGAACCACCGCCGCTGAAGCGCCGTACCGCCAGCACGAGAGTCTTCCGAAGAGCGTGCTCAACTCGTTGAATTCACTCGTCAGCAGAAGTCAGGAGCAGAACGATGTAACCGCTCGGCTCCGAAGCGAAAAGCTGAATATGCGCTGCACCTGCTGCCTACTTATACTCACGCTGTGATCAGCAGCAGCTGGATGCAATAATCGCATGCCAATGTGCATTGGCTCATTTAGTTACACTCGAAGTGGATTGGTCTCTCTAAGCGAGATCCCAATTCCAATTCGTCGGTCATCCGACGTGACTCGGAGTGACCGACTGATAGGGAACAGATTAGCAGAGTATGATCTTACTACTCAGCATGTTAAAAAGAAAAGAGAAACACCTCAGAGCAGAAACCGCTCAGAGCAGGTTTATAAAAAAGGTGGCAGCATTAAACCATTTAAACCTAGAACAGGGGAGCAGAAAATATATAATACTAGGTTCCAGAGTAGGCAGAGTAACCAAAGTGTCGCTAGTCCTGGGAAGTGGACTAATCAGAGCCCAAAAAATGGGGGAAAAGGGAATCCCAGAATAGCAAATAAGACAGTGACAGCTGTTAAGAATAGCTATATCCCAGATGGAAAATGGGAACAAATCACTCCAGAAGAAAAGAGAAAAATAATAGTTAAAAGAAAAAAATAGTACAATTACCCCAAAGAAGGTGAGGAGAAATAAAGTGATTGAGCAAACACAGAAGAAACAGGAAGAAAGAAAAGAGGAATAAAACTTCAGAAGCAGAATAGAGATAGGTAGGCATACTGAAGCAGAAGATTTGTGACCCCAGAGTGATAGAAAGAGATAATCAATTATTTGTGGATTTACAAGGAATTATGTACCTTGTGGATACGAGAGCCTCTTTTAAACACTTCACAACCTACTGCACCATTTAGTGAGGATTTTGAAAGTAAATTGACAGAATACCACTCTCAGGGGTCAGGAGAATAACTGTCAGATTCAGATGAGCAAGAAACAATGGACAGTAACAGTAGTGACTCATCAGAAGATGATCTTAGAGAAGTAAGATTGCGAAATAAGAGAGCAGGCAAGTTAGAGCTAAAAAGAGTGTTACATCAAATAAATAACGATTGGCCTGAAGTTAATTTTAAAGGGATAAAATACAAAAGTCCTAGCAGCAGAGAAAGAGGCAGACAATTAGTGTGATCAAAAAGTAATCAGAGGACGCAGTTTAATTTATGGTCAAAAGAGGTCAGCAAGTAGATCTCCATCAGCCAAAAGCATAGCTGGGGCAGAAGATTGGACAAAGTCTGGTAAGCAGGCTATATTTCAGGAAGGATATTCTTATATGGGGAAGGCAGTTAGGGAGATGGATAGAATGCTAAAGGTCCTTAAAAAATAAAATAAAGAGCTACGAATGGCATTAGAAGAGTCAGAGCCTGAATACAGAATGGAGAAAGACTCAGACTCCGATGAATTTGAAGACTGGGAGGAAGAGCCCAGAGAACAGACAAGGCGAGTCAGGATTAGATCATCCACACCAGTTCCAGTGAACAGGACAACTCCTAGATACCTCAGATTTAATGCCTCAAAAGAGTCATGAGAAGAACAGGTTGATTTACAATCTAAATTATTAGAGATAAACTTAACTGAGGCTGTGGGGCAGCAGGTCGGAGGCAGGAAACAGGGCGAGGACCTCCGTGTTTACGCAAACCACATTATGAAAGCAGCTGAAGCTGCAAGACTTGGCAAAGATTCAATCACCAGGTTAGTGCACACTTGTACAGGCCATGCTGTCTCTGCGGAGGCATTAGAGAGGGCACAAAAATTGACCGGGACAGAGGATGAATTTAAACAGTGGAAAAAGACTTAGTTGAAGCTCAAAAAGTTGGTGTACCAATATTAAGTATGTGGCTGTCAACAGAAGATGAAATCCCTCATGAGGACAAGCTTAGGTTGTTGCATGAAGTAGGTAGAAGTATACCTGGAGGACACGTATTAGCCACAATATTAAACAATGCCAGCAAAAAATAAATTGAAAACAGATTAGCAGAGTATGATCTTACTACTCAGCATGTAAAAAAGAAAAGAGAAAAATTGCTCAGAGCAGGTTTATAAAAAAGGTGGCAGCATTAAACCATTTAAACCTAGAACAGGGGAGCAGAAAATATATAATACTAGGTTCCAGAGTAGGCAGAGTAACCAAAGTGTCGCTAGTCCTGGGAAGTGGACTAATCAGAGACCACAAAATTGGGGAAAAGGGAAGCCCAGAATAGCAAATAAGACCGTGACAGCGGTTAAGAATAGCTATATCCCAGATGGAAAATGGAAACAAATCACTCCAGAAGAAAAGAGAAAAATAGTAGATAAAAGAAAAAATATTACAATTACCCTCAAGAAGGTGAGGAGAAATAAAGTGATTGAGCAAACAGAAGAAACAGGAAGAAAGAAAAGAGGAATACAACTTCAGAAGCAGAACAGAGATAGGTAGGCATACTGAAGCAGAAGATTTGTGACCCCAGAGTGATAGAAAGAGATAATCAATTATTTGTGGATTTACAAGGAATTATGTACCTTGTGGATACGGGAGCCTCTTATAAACACCTCACAACCTACCTGTGACGAGGCGAACGAGACGTGAGACGTGTGGATCCAAGTGCAAGCGTATTATTATAAAACATGGTCATATTCAGTCAGGGTCAGAAAACAGCAAACAGGTATGGCATGGGCAAGACACAAGAGTAGTCCTTAGAACAAGCGTGGGTCGGCGATCGGCATACAATATCCAGAGGGCTAGGCAGAGAGAACAATCCAGGAACACGGGCAGGAATCAAAACACAGGAAAATCTAACAAGGGAAACTAGAAACGCTTTGTAAGGTAGCTAGGCTAAACAATACTCGGCAGAGAGTAAGAGAAAGTCCAGAGTTTATATAGTGTGTGTGTGATGGTGATGTGAGATTGTTCTCAGGTGTGTGCGTGATCAGTGCAAACAGCTGTGTTGGTGCAGTGGATGATGGGAAATGCAGTCCTTGAGTGATCTGTAACTGACTGTGTGGTGTGAAAGTCCATGTGATGGGTGAGTGACCTCTAGTGGTGAATGACCAGAAGTTCATGACCAGGATTTGTGACATAGCCCCCCCCCCCAAGGAGCGGCTTCCAGACGCTCCTAAATGATCCAGGGTGGAGCGGACGGAGCAGGAGCCCACCAGGGCGGAGCAGACACCCACCAGGGCGGCGCGGACGGACCTGGAGCCCACAAGGGCAGAGCGGACGGAGCAGGAGCCCACAGGGGCGGAGCGGACGGAGCAGGAGCCCACCGGGGCGGCGCAGACGGAGCAGGAGCCCACCGGGGCGGAGCGGACGGACCTGGAGCCCACCAGGGCGGAGCAGATGGACCTGGAGCCCACCAGGGCGGAACAGACGGGACCAGAGCCCACCAGGGCGGAGCAGACGGACCTGGAGCCCACCAGGGCGGAGCAGACGGACCTGGAGCCCCCCAGGGTGGAGCAGACGGGACTAGAGCCCCCCAGGGCGGAGCAGACGGGACTAGAGCCCCCCAGGGCGGAGCAGGAGACCCCCAGACCCGAGCAGAAAACCACCAGACCCAAGCAGAAGACCACCAGACCTGAGCAACAGACCGCCACGGGGGAGCAGCAGACCACCGCAGGGAAGCAGAATGGGCAGGAAACCATGACAGAATCTGGAATCTGAGGAGAACAAGGACAAACAACAGAGGGAGAGCAGAGACAGACAACACAGGTAGAGCCTTCAGGGTCTCAGGGGCCGTGGCAGGGCTTGACAGGAAATCATAGGCGACCTTTGTAGCCGTGACAGGGCAGGACGGGGAATCACAGGCGGCCTCCATAGCCGTGATTGAGCAGGACAGGGAATCACAGGCGGCCTTCATAGCCGTGACTGGGCAGGACAAGGAATCACATGCGGCCTCCATAGCCATGACTGGGCAGGACAGGGGTTCGCAGATGGCCTCCTTAGCCGTGACAGGACAGGGCGAGAGTTCACAGACGGCCTTCCTAGCCGTGACAGGACAGGGTAAGACTTGATAAGTGGATACCACTGACACCTCTGGAAGTTCTGCAGCAGACACTGCCACCTCTGGAGGTTCTACAGTGGTAACACCTGGAGGCAGGTGGAGTTCAGTGACAGTCTCTTTGGCAGTAACATGACAGGCTGGGAGTACATTATTGGGCGCCACCACCATACCAGGAGCTGAAACAAGCATCGCCGCTTCAGGAGGTTCTGCAGCATGTGCTGCCACCTCTGAAGAAGCTGCGGCTAGTGCCATCGCTTCAGAGAGCACAGCAGCGAGTATCACTACCCCCTGAGGTTCTGCAGCATCAGCCGCCACCTCTGGAGACATTACAGTGGACTTCGCCACCTCGGGCAGTTCAGTGGTGGTGTACGTGGCCCAAACGCAACACAATGCAATCCCCATCATGGGAAGCGCTTCGAACAGGGGAATGAGTTCAGGGACAAGAGGGCCAAAGTGAGTGGATTTGGGGATACCAGCAGTGCGTACAGACACCAGCGGTGCATCCCTCACGCTGGATATCAAACAGGGAACTCGAAGGACTGACCTTAAATCTCTCGGTGTGACAGATTCTGGCAGTTCGGCTGAGACTTGAAGAGACTCTGGCAGTTCGGCTGAGACTTGAAGAGACTCTGGCAGTTCGGCCGAGACTTGAAGAGACTCTGGCAGTTCGGCCGAGACTTGAAGAGACTCTGGCAGTTCGGCCGAGACTTGAAGAGACTCTGGCAGTTCGGCTGAGATGTGAGGAGACTCTGGCAGTTCGGCTGAGATGTGAGGAGACTCTGGTTGAAGAGCTTTGATGTGGTGTGATGCTGGCTGATGAGCTGTGATGCAGAGTGATTCTGGCTGATGAGCTGTGAGTTGGGTTAATTCATGATGATTGACGGTGGGTTGGTGTGGCTCTGGGTGGAGAGCTGAGGCGTGTTGTGGCTCTGGCTGTTGAGCTGAGGCTTGTTGTGGCTCTGGCTGTTGAGCTGAGGCGTGTTGTGGCTCTGGCTGTTGAGCGGAGGCTTGTTGTGGCTCTGGCTGTTGAGCGGAGGCTTGTTGTGGCTCTGGCTGTTGAGCTGAGGTGTGTTGTAGCTCTGGCTGTTGAGCTGAGAAGTGTTGTGGCTCTGGCTGTTGAGCTGAGAAGTGTTGTGGCACTGGCTGTTGAGCTGAGAAGTGTTGTGGCTCTGGCTGATGAGCTGAGGCGTGTTGTGGCTCTGGCTGATGAGCTGAGGCGGGTTGTGGCTCTGGCTGACGAGCTGAGAGAGGGGTTGATTCATGACGTTTAACGGTGACTTGGCTTGACTTGCGATGATCAACTGTGGCTTGGCTTGACTTGTGACGATTAACTGTAGCTTGGCTTGACTCGTGATGATCAACTGTAGCTTGACTTGACCTTTTAACATAGGCTGTGACTTGACTTGGTTCTTTAACATCATCGGCGACTTGACTTGGTTTTTTAACATCAGCGGTGACTTGACTTGGCTTCTTAACATAGGCTGTGGCTTGACTTGGCTCTGTAACATCAGCTGGGACTTGACCTGGCTCTTTAACATCAGCTGGGACTTGACTTGGTTTGTGACTGGCAGTAATGACACTACGGGGTGTTGTAGTGGCCGCCATTTTGTGAGTGTGCTCTAGCGTGGCTGTGTTCACACAATTGGGGGCGGTGTCTCGTTCCTCCGCGACCCCCACAGTGAACGTTGAACCAACAGTGAGTAAGGCATAGTCCAAAAACTGAGCGAGTGAAGCACGCGTACCCTCGCGTCTAAACTCAGACCTCAGTGGTTGATTAATACCATCGTAAAAAATCTCAATCAAAGTAATGTCCGGCAAATCTGAATAGTTGGCGATGGCTAAAAACTCTCTGATATGTTGCTCCAGTGATCGAGGACCTTGTTTAAGGGCAAACAGTATTCTTGTCGTGTCCATACCTGCTGAATGTCCGTCTGAGAAGCTGCTGGATCCTAGTGGGCCGAGTATTCTGTGACGAGGCGAACGAGACGTGAGACGTGTGGATCCAAGTGCAAGCTTATTATTATAAAACATGGTCATATTCAGGCAGGGTCAGAAAACAGCAAACAGGTATGGCATGGGCAAGACACAAGAGTAGTCCTTAGAACAAGCGTGGGTCAGCGATCGTCGTACAATATCCAGAGGGCTAGGCAGAGAGAACAATGCAGGAACACGGGCAGGAATCAAAACACAGGAAAATCTAACAAGGGAAACTAGAAACGCTTTGTAAGGTAGCTAGGCTAAACAATACTCGGCAGAGAGTAAGAGAAAGTCCAGAGTTTATATAGTGTGTGTGTGATTGGGTGATGGTGATGTGAGATTGTTCTCAGGTGTGTGCGTGATCAGTGCAAACAGCTGTGTTGGTGCAGTGGATGATGGGAAATGCAGTCCTTGAGTGATCTGTAACTGACTGTGTGGTGTGAAAGTCCATGTGATGGGTGAGTGACCTCTAGTGGTGAATGACCAGAAGTTCATGACCAGGATTTGTGACACTACCACACCATTTAGTGAGGATTTTGAAAGTAAAATGACAGAATACCACTCTCAGGGGTCAGGAGAATGACTGTCAGATTCAGATGAGCAAGAAACAACGGACAGTAACAGTAGTGACTCATCAGAAGATGATCTTAGAAAGGTAAGATTGCGAAATAAGAGAGCAGGCAAGTTAGAGCTAAAAGAATGTTACATCAAATAAATAACAATTGGCCTGAAGTTAATATTAACTCTTTCCCCGCCAGCGTTTTAAAAAAAAAAGTTGCCAGCCACCGCCAGCATTTTTGATGATTTTCACCTAAATTTGACGGCCCTCAGAATATTTTCTGCTATGAATATATGAACATATTATATATCAAAATAAAGAACCGAGCCTCTGCTTTTAATTAAAAACAATTTTATTCTATCTTCATGTGTTCATGTTTTATCACCACTTGAATGCACAAACACACACATATAGGCTACATACATACTGTACACGTACATACACACACACACATACACACACACACACACACACACACACAACACAAACACATATATATATATATAGATATATATATATATATATATATAGATAGATAGATATAGATATAGATATATAGATCACACACTCATACACACACACACATATTCAGATTGACGGGTTATCGGTCCATCCACGACACAACTAGAGATGTTTCTGTGTCTGTAAAGGCATCTCTCTCACTGACTACCTCATCCCGATCAGATTCAAAATGGTCAAAACATGATCTACATATATATGATCTACATGTTCTCTGATCCTTCCATTCATGTGGATCGTCTTGTATTCGGACCTGCAAGACCCGGAAGTCCCGAAACTCATTCAGGACATGCGCTAGGGCTTTCCTTACCGTAATATACCTAGAACACGGATTGCTGTAAAAACTCGTCTTTGGCGGGGAAGCGTTGTCTCTTAATTGACGAGATATCTCGTCAATGGTGGGGAAAGAGTTAAAGGGATAAAATACAAAAGTCCTAGCAGCAGAGAAAGAGGCAGACAATTAGTGTGATCAAAAAGTAATAAGAGGACGCAGTTTAATTTATGGTCAAATGAGGTCAGCAAGTAGATCTCCATCAGCCAAAAGCATAGCTGGGGCAGAAGATTGGACAAAGTCTGGTAAGCAGGCTATATTTCAGGAAGGATATTCTTATATGGGGAAGGCAGTTAGGGAGATGGATAGAATGCTAAAGGTCCTTAAAAAAGAAAATAAAGAGCTACGAATGGCATTAGAAGAGTCAGAACCTGAATACAGAATGGAGAAAGACTCAGACTCAGATGAATTTGAAGACTGGGAAGATGCGCCCAGAGAACAGACAAGGAGAGTCAGGATTAGATCATCCACACCAGTTCCAGTGAACAGGACAACTCATAGATACCTCAGATTTAATGCCTCAAAAGAGTCATGAGAAGAACAGGTTGATTTACAATCTAAATTATTAGAGATAAACTTAACTGAGGCTGTGAGGCAGCAGGTCGGAGGCAGGAAACAGGGCGAGGACCTCCGTGTTTACGCAAACCACATTATGAAAGCAGCTGAAGCTGCAAGACTTGGCAAAGATTCAATCACCAGGTTAGTGCACACTTGTACAGGCCATGCTGTCTCTGCGGAGGCATTAGAGAGGGCACAAAAATTGACCGGGACAGAGGATAAATTTAAACAGTGGAAAAAGACTTAATTGAAGCTCAAAAAGTTGGTGTACCAATATTAAGTATGTGGCTGTCAACAGAAGATGAAATCCCTCATGAGGACAAGCTTAGGTTGTTGCATGAAGTAGGTAGAAGTATACCTGGAGGAGACGTATTAGCCACAATATTAAACAATGCCAGCAAAAAATAAATTGAAAACAGATTAGCAGAGTATGATCTTACTACTCAGCATGTAAAAAAGAAAAGAGAAAAATCGCTCAGAGCAGGTTTATAAAAAAGGTGGCAGCATTAAACCATTTAAACCTAGAACAGGGGAGCAGAAAATATATAATACTAGGTTCCAGAGTAGGCAGAGTAACCAAAGTGTCGCTAGTCCTGGGAAGTGGACTAATCAGAGACCAAAAAATTGGGGAAAAGGGAAGCCCAGAATAGCAAATAAGACCGTGACAGCGGTTAAGAATAGCTATATCCCAGATGGAAAATGGGAACAAATCACTCCAGAAGAAAAGAGAAAAATAATAGATAAAAGAAAAAATATTACAATTACCCTCAAGAAGGTGAGGAGAAATAAAGTGATTGAGCAAACACAGAAGAAACAGGAAGAAAGAAAAGAGGAATACAACTTCAGAAGCAGAATAGAGATAGGTAGGCATACTGAAGCAGAAGATTTGTGACCCCAGAGTGATAGAAAGAGATAATCAATTATTTGTGGATTTACAAGGAATTATGTACCTTGTGGATACGGGAGCCTCTTATAAACACCTCACAACCTACCACACCATTTAGTGAGGATTTTGAAAGTAAAATGACAGAATACCACTCTCAGGGGTCAGGAGAATGACTGTCAGATTCAGATGAGCAAGAAACAACGGACAGTAACAGTAGTGACTCATCAGAAGATGATCTTAGAGAAGTAAGATTGCGAAATAAGAGAGCAGGCAAGTTAGAGCTAAAAGAGTGTTACATCAAATAAATAACAATTGGCCTGAAGTTAATATTAACTCTTTCCCCGCCAGCGTTTTAAAAAAAAAAAAGTTGCCAGCCACCGCCAGCATTTTTGATGATTTTCACCTAAATTTGACGGCCCTCAGAATATTTTCTGCTATGAATATATGAACATATTATATATCAAAATAAAGAACCGAGCCTCTGCTTTTAATTAAAAACTATTTTATTCTATCTTCATGTGTTCATGTTTTATCACCACTTGAATGCACAAACACACACATATAGGCTACATACATACTGTACACGTACATACACACACACACATACACACACACACACACACACACACACACACACATACACATATATATATATATATATATATATATATATATAGATCACGCACTCATACACACACACACACATATTCAGATTGACGGGTTATCGGTCCATCCACGACACAACTAGAGACGTTTCTGTGTCTGTAAAGGCATCTCTCTCACTGACTACCTCATCCCGATCAGATTCAAAATGGTCAAAACATGATCTACATATATATGATCTACATGTTCTCTGATCCTTCCATTCATGTGGATCGTCTTGTATTCGGACCTGCAAGACCCGGAAGTCCCGAAACTCATTCAGGACATGCGCTAGGGCTTTCCTTACCGTAATATACCTAGAACACGGATTGCCGTAAAAACTCGTCTTTGGCGGGGAAGCGTTGTCTCTTAATTGACGAGATATCTCGTCAATGGTGGGGAAAGAGTTAAAGGGATAAAATACAAAAGTCCTAGCAGCAGAGAAAGAGGCAGACAATTAGTGTGATCAAAAAGTAATAAGAGGACGCAGTTTAATTTATGGTCAAATGAGGTCAGCAAGTAGATCTCCATCAGCCAAAAGCATAGCTGGGGCAGAAGATTGGACAAAGTCTGGTAAGCAGGCTATATTTCAGGAAGGATATTCTTATATGGGGAAGGCAGTTAGGGAGATGGATAGAATGCTAAAGGTCCTTAAAAAAGAAAATAAAGAGCTACGAATGGCATTAGAAGAGTCAGAACCTGAATACAGAATGGAGAAAGACTCAGACTCAGATGAATTTGAAGACTGGGAAGATGAGCCCAGAGAACAGACAAGGAGAGTCAGGATTAGATCATCCACACCAGTTCCAGTGAACAGGACAACTCATAGATACCTCAGATTTAATGCCTCAAAAGAGTCATGAGAAGAACAGGTTGATTTACAATCTAAATTATTAGAGATAAACTTAACTGAGGCTGTGAGGCAGCAGGTCGGAGGCAGGAAACAGGGCGAGGACCTCCGTGTTTACGCAAACCACATTATGAAAGCAGCTGAAGCTGCAAGACTTGGCAAAGATTCAATCACCAGGTTAGTGCACACTTGTACAGGCCATGCTGTCTCTGCGGAGGCATTAGAGAGGGCACAAAAATTGACCGGGACAGAGGATAAATTTAAACAGTGGAAAAAGACTTAATTGAAGCTCAAAAAGTTGGTGTACCAATATTAAGTATGTGGCTGTCAACAGAAGATGAAATCCCTCATGAGGACAAGCTTAGGTTGTTGCATGAAGTAGGTAGAAGTATACCTGGAGGAGACGTATTAGCCACAATATTAAACAATGCCAGCAAAAAATAAATTGAAAACAGATTAGCAGAGTAAGATCTTACTACTCAGCATGTAAAAAAGAAAAGAGAAAAATCGCTCAGAGCAGGTTTATAAAAAAGGTGGCAGCATTAAACCATTTAAACCTAGAACAGGGGAGCAGAAAATATATAATACTAGGTTCCAGAGTAGGCAGAGTAACCAAAGTGTCGCTAGTCCTGGGAAGTGGACTAATCAGAGACCAAAAAATTGGGGAAAAGGGAAGCCCAGAATAGCAAATAAGACCGTGACAGCGGTTAAGAATAGCTATATCCCAGATGGAAAATGGGAACAAATCACTCCAGAAGAAAAGAGAAAAATAATAGATAAAAGAAAAAATATTACAATTACCCTCAAGAAGGTGAGGAGAAATAAAGTGATTGAGCAAACACAGAAGAAACAGGAAGAAAGAAAAGAGGAATACAACTTCAGAAGCAGAATAGAGATAGGTAGGCATACTGAAGCAGAAGATTTGTGACCCCAGAGTGATAGAAAGAGATAATCAATTATTTGTGGATTTACAAGGAATTATGTACCTTGTGGATACGGGAGCCTCTTATAAACACCTCACAACCTACCACACCATTTAGTGAGGATTTTGAAAGTAAAATGACAGAATACCACTCTCAGGGGTCAGGAGAATGACTGTCAGATTCAGATGAGCAAGAAACAACGGACAGTAACAGTAGTGACTCATCAGAAGATGATCTTAGAGAAGTAAGATTGCGAAATAAGAGAGCAGGCAAGTTAGCGCTAAAAGAGTTTTACATCAAATAAATAACAATTGGCCTGAAGTTAATATTAACTCTTTCCCCGCCAGCGTTTTAAAAAAAAAAAGTTGCCAGCCACCGCCAGCATTTTTGATGATTTTCACCTAAATTTGACGGCCCTCAGAATATTTTCTGCTATGAATATATGAACATATTATATATCAAAATAAAGAACCGAGCCTCTGCTTTTAATTAAAAACTATTTTATTCTATCTTCATGTGTTCATGTTTTATCACCACTTGAATGCACAAACACACACATATAGGCTACATACATACTGTACACGTACATACACACACACACACACACACACACACACACACACACACACACATACATATATATATATATATATATATATATATAGATATATAGATCACGCACTCATACACACACACACATATTCAGATTGACGGGTTATCGGTCCATCCACGACACAACTAGAGACGTTTCTGTGTCTGTAAAGGCATCTCTCTCACTGACTACCTCATCCCGATCAGATTCAAAATGGTCAAAACATGATCTACATATATATGATCTACATGTTCTCTGATCCTTCCATTCATGTGGATCGTCTTGTATTCGGACCTGCAAGACCCGGAAGTCCCGAAACTCATTCAGGACATGCGCTAGGGCTTTCCTTACCGTAATATACCTAGAACACGGATTGCCGTAAAAACTCGTCTTTGGCGGGGAAGCGTTGTCTCTTAATTGACGAGATATCTCGTCAATGGTGGGGAAAGAGTTAAAGGGATAAAATACAAAAGTCCTAGCAGCAGAGAAAGAGGCAGACAATTAGTGTGATCAAAAAGTAATAAGAGGACGCAGTTTAATTTATGGTCAAATGAGGTCAGCAAGTAGATCTCCATCAGCCAAAAGCATAGCTGAGGCAGAAGATTGGACAAAGTCTGGTAAGCAGGCTATATTTCAGGAAGGATATTCTTATATGGGGAAGGCAGTTAGGGAGATGGATAGAATGCTAAAGGTCCTTAAAAAAGAAAATAAAGAGCTACGAATGGCATTAGAAGAGTCAGAACCTGAATACAGAATGGAGAAAGACTCAGACTCAGATGAATTTGAAGACTGGGAAGATGCGCCCAGAGAACAGACAAGGAGAGTCAGGATTAGATCATCCACACCAGTTCCAGTGAACAGGACAACTCATAGATACCTCAGATTTAATGCCTCAAAAGAGTCATGAGAAGAACAGGTTGATTTACAATCTAAATTATTAGAGATAAACTTAACTGAGGCTGTGAGGCAGCAGGTCGGAGGCAGGAAACAGGGCGAGGACCTCCGTGTTTACGCAAACCACATTATGAAAGCAGCTGAAGCTGCAAGACTTGGCAAAGATTCAATCACCAGGTTAGTGCACACTTGTACAGGCCATGCTGTCTCTGCGGAGGCATTAGAGAGGGCACAAAAATTGACCGGGACAGAGGATAAATTTAAACAGTGGAAAAAGACTTAATTGAAGCTCAAAAAGTTGGTGTACCAATATTAAGTATGTGGCTGTCAACAGAAGATGAAATCCCTCATGAGGACAAGCTTAGGTTGTTGCATGAAGTAGGTAGAAGTATACCTGGAGGAGACGTATTAGCCACAATATTAAACAATGCCAGCAAAAAATAAGTTGAAAACAGATTAGCAGAGTAAGATCTTACTACTCAGCATGTAAAAAAGAAAAGAGAAAAATCGCTCAGAGCAGGTTTATAAAAAAGGTGGCAGCATTAAACCATTTAAACCTAGAACAGGGGAGCAGAAAATATATAATACTAGGTTCCAGAGTAGGCAGAGTAACCAAAGTGTCGCTAGTCCTGGGAAGTGGACTAATCAGAGACCAAAAAATTGGGGAAAAGGGAAGCCCAGAATAGCAAATAAGACCGTGACAGCGGTTAAGAATAGCTATATCCCAGATGGAAAATGGGAACAAATCACTCCAGAAGAAAAGAGAAAAATAATAGATAAAAGAAAAAATATTACAATTACCCTCAAGAAGGTGAGGAGAAATAAAGTGATTGAGCAAACACAGAAGAAACAGGAAGAAAGAAAAGAGGAATACAACTTCAGAAGCAGAATAGAGATAGGTAGGCATACTGAAGCAGAAGATTTGTGACCCCAGAGTGATAGAAAGAGATAATCAATTATTTGTGGATTTACAAGGAATTATGTACCTTGTGGATACGGGAGCCTCTTATAAACACCTCACAACCTACCACACCATTTAGTGAGGATTTTGAAAGTAAAATGACAGAATACCACTCTCAGGGGTCAGGAGAATGACTGTCAGATTCAGATGAGCAAGAAACAACGGACAGTAACAGTAGTGACTCATCAGAAGATGATCTTAGAGAAGTAAGATTGCGAAATAAGAGAGCAGGCAAGTTAGCGCTAAAAGAGTTTACATCAAATAAATAACAATTGGCCTGAAGTTAATATTAACTCTTTCCCCGCCAGCGTTTTAAAAAAAAAAAGTTGCCAGCCACCGCCAGCATTTTTGATGATTTTCACCTAAATTTGACGGCCCTCAGAATATTTTCTGCTATGAATATATGAACATATTATATATCAAAATAAAGAACCGAGCCTCTGCTTTTAATTAAAAACTATTTTATTCTATCTTCATGTGTTCATGTTTTATCACCACTTGAATGCACAAACACACACATATAGGCTACATACATACTGTACACGTACATACACACACACACATACACACACACACACACACACACACACAAACACATACACATATATATATATATATATATATAGATATATAGATCACGCACTCATACACACACACACATATTCAGATTGACGGGTTATCGGTCCATCCACGACACAACTAGAGACGTTTCTGTGTCTGTAAAGGCATCTCTCTCACTGACTACCTCATCCCGATCAGATTCAAAATGGTCAAAACATGATCTACATATATATGATCTACATGTTCTCTGATCCTTCCATTCATGTGGATCGTCTTGTATTCGGACCTGCAAGACCCGGAAGTCCCGAAACTCATTCAGGACATGCGCTAGGGCTTTCCTTACCGTAATATACCTAGAACACGGATTGCCGTAAAAACTCGTCTTTGGCGGGGAAGCGTTGTCTCTTAATTGACGAGATATCTCGTCAATGGTGGGGAAAGAGTTAAAGGGATAAAATACAAAAGTCCTAGCAGCAGAGAAAGAGGCAGACAATTAGTGTGATCAAAAAGTAATAAGAGGACGCAGTTTAATTTATGGTCAAATGAGGTCAGCAAGTAGATCTCCATCAGCCAAAAGCATAGCTGAGGCAGAAGATTGGACAAAGTCTGGTAAGCAGGCTATATTTCAGGAAGGATATTCTTATATGGGGAAGGCAGTTAGGGAGATGGATAGAATGCTAAAGGTCCTTAAAAAAGAAAATAAAGAGCTACGAATGGCATTAGAAGAGTCAGAACCTGAATACAGAATGGAGAAAGACTCAGACTCAGATGAATTTGAAGACTGGGAAGATGCGCCCAGAGAACAGACAAGGAGAGTCAGGATTAGATCATCCACACCAGTTCCAGTGAACAGGACAACTCATAGATACCTCAGATTTAATGCCTCAAAAGAGTCATGAGAAGAACAGGTTGATTTACAATCTAAATTATTAGAGATAAACTTAACTGAGGCTGTGAGGCAGCAGGTCGGAGGCAGGAAACAGGGCGAGGACCTCCGTGTTTACGCAAACCACATTATGAAAGCAGCTGAAGCTGCAAGACTTGGCAAAGATTCAATCACCAGGTTAGTGCACACTTGTACAGGCCATGCTGTCTCTGCGGAGGCATTAGAGAGGGCACAAAAATTGACCGGGACAGAGGATAAATTTAAACAGTGGAAAAAGACTTAATTGAAGCTCAAAAAGTTGGTGTACCAATATTAAGTATGTGGCTGTCAACAGAAGATGAAATCCCTCATGAGGACAAGCTTAGGTTGTTGCATGAAGTAGGTAGAAGTATACCTGGAGGAGACGTATTAGCCACAATATTAAACAATGCCAGCAAAAAATAAGTTGAAAACAGATTAGCAGAGTAAGATCTTACTACTCAGCATGTAAAAAAGAAAAGAGAAAAATCGCTCAGAGCAGGTTTATAAAAAAGGTGGCAGCATTAAACCATTTAAACCTAGAACAGGGGAGCAGAAAATATATAATACTAGGTTCCAGAGTAGGCAGAGTAACCAAAGTGTCGCTAGTCCTGGGAAGTGGACTAATCAGAGACCAAAAAATTGGGGAAAAGGGAAGCCCAGAATAGCAAATAAGACCGTGACAGCGGTTAAGAATAGCTATATCCCAGATGGAAAATGGGAACAAATCACTCCAGAAGAAAAGAGAAAAATAATAGATAAAAGAAAAAATATTACAATTACCCTCAAGAAGGTGAGGAGAAATAAAGTGATTGAGCAAACACAGAAGAAACAGGAAGAAAGAAAAGAGGAATACAACTTCAGAAGCAGAATAGAGATAGGTAGGCATACTGAAGCAGAAGATTTGTGACCCCAGAGTGATAGAAAGAGATAATCAATTATTTGTGGATTTACAAGGAATTATGTACCTTGTGGATACGGGAGCCTCTTATAAACACCTCACAACCTACCACACCATTTAGTGAGGATTTTGAAAGTAAAATGACAGAATACCACTCTCAGGGGTCAGGAGAATGACTGTCAGATTCAGATGAGCAAGAAACAACGGACAGTAACAGTAGTGACTCATCAGAAGATGATCTTAGAGAAGTAAGATTGCGAAATAAGAGAGCAGGCAAGTTAGCGCTAAAAGAGTTTTACATCAAATAAATAACAATTGGCCTGAAGTTAATATTAACTCTTTCCCCGCCAGCGTTTTAAAAAAAAAAAGTTGCCAGCCACCGCCAGCATTTTTGATGATTTTCACCTAAATTTGACGGCCCTCAGAATATTTTCTGCTATGAATATATGAACATATTATATATCAAAATAAAGAACCGTGCCTCTGCTTTTAATTAAAAACTATTTTATTCTATCTTCATGTGTTCATGTTTTATCACCACTTGAATGCACAAACACACACATATAGGCTACATACATACTGTACACGTACATATACACACACACACACACACACACACACACACACACACACAAACACATACACATATATATATATATATATATATAGATATATAGATCACACACTCATACACACACACACACATATTCAGATTGACGGGTTATCGGTCCATCCACGACACAACTAGAGACGTTTCTGTGTCTGTAAAGGCATCTCTCTCACTGACTACCTCATCCCGATCAGATTCAAAATGGTCAAAACATGATCTACATATATATGATCTACATGTTCTCTGATCCTTCCATTCATGTGGATCGTCTTGTATTCGGACCTGCAAGACCCGGAAGTCCCGAAACTCATTCAGGACATGCGCTAGGGCTTTCCTTACCGTAATATACCTAGAACACGGATTGCCGTAAAAACTCGTCTTTGGCGGGGAAGCGTTGTCTCTTAATTGACGAGATATCTCGTCAATGGTGGGGAAAGAGTTAAAGGGATAAAATACAAAAGTCCTAGCAGCAGAGAAAGAGGCAGACAATTAGTGTGATCAAAAAGTAATAAGAGGACGCAGTTTAATTTATGGTCAAATGAGGTCAGCAAGTAGATCTCCATCAGCCAAAAGCATAGCTGAGGCAGAAGATTGGACAAAGTCTGGTAAGCAGGCTATATTTCAGGAAGGATATTCTTATATGGGGAAGGCAGTTAGGGAGATGGATAGAATGCTAAAGGTCCTTAAAAAAGAAAATAAAGAGCTACGAATGGCATTAGAAGAGTCAGAACCTGAATACAGAATGGAGAAAGACTCAGACTCAGATGAATTTGAAGACTGGGAAGATGCGCCCAGAGAACAGACAAGGAGAGTCAGGATTAGATCATCCACACCAGTTCCAGTGAACAGGACAACTCATAGATACCTCAGATTTAATGCCTCAAAAGAGTCATGAGAAGAACAGGTTGATTTACAATCTAAATTATTAGAGATAAACTTAACTGAGGCTGTGGGGCAGCAGGTCGGAGGCAGGAAACAGGGCGAGGACCTCCGTGTTTACGCAAACCACATTATGAAAGCAGCTGAAGCTGCAAGACTTGGCAAAGATTCAATCACCAGGTTAGTGCACACTTGTACAGGCCATGCTGTCTCTGCGGAGGCATTAGAGAGGGCACAAAAATTGACCGGGACAGAGGATAAATTTAAACAGTGGAAAAAGACTTAATTGAAGCTCAAAAAGTTGGTGTACCAATATTAAGTATGTGGCTGTCAACAGAAGATGAAATCCCTCATGAGGACAAGCTTAGGTTGTTGCATGAAGTAGGTAGAAGTATACCTGGAGGAGACGTATTAGCCACAATATTAAACAATGCCAGCAAAAAATAAGTTGAAAACAGATTAGCAGAGTAAGATCTTACTACTCAGCATGTAAAAAAGAAAAGAGAAAAATCGCTCAGAGCAGGTTTATAAAAAAGGTGGCAGCATTAAACCATTTAAACCTAGAACAGGGGAGCAGAAAATATATAATACTAGGTTCCAGAGTAGGCAGAGTAACCAAAGTGTCGCTAGTCCTGGGAAGTGGACTAATCAGAGACCAAAAAATTGGGGAAAAGGGAAGCCCAGAATAGCAAATAAGACCGTGACAGCGGTTAAGAATAGCTATATCCCAGATGGAAAATGGGAACAAATCACTCCAGAAGAAAAGAGAAAAATAATAGATAAAAGAAAAAATATTACAATTACCCTCAAGAAGGTGAGGAGAAATAAAGTGATTGAGCAAACACAGAAGAAACAGGAAGAAAGAAAAGAGGAATACAACTTCAGAAGCAGAATAGAGATAGGTAGGCATACTGAAGCAGAAGATTTGTGACCCCAGAGTGATAGAAAGAGATAATCAATTATTTGTGGATTTACAAGGAATTATGTACCTTGTGGATACGGGAGCCTCTTATAAACACCTCACAACCTACCACACCATTTAGTGAGGATTTTGAAAGTAAAATGACAGAATACCACTCTCAGGGGTCAGGAGAATGACTGTCAGATTCAGATGAGCAAGAAACAACGGACAGTAACAGTAGTGACTCATCAGAAGATGATCTTAGAGAAGTAAGATTGCGAAATAAGAGAGCAGGCAAGTTAGCGCTAAAAGAGTTTTACATCAAATAAATAACAATTGGCCTGAAGTTAATATTAACTCTTTCCCCGCCAGCGTTTTAAAAAAAAAAAGTTGCCAGCCACCGCCAGCATTTTTGATGATTTTCACCTAAATTTGACGGCCCTCAGAATATTTTCTGCTATGAATATATGAACATATTATATATCAAAATAAAGAACCGAGCCTCTGCTTTTAATTAAAAACTATTTTATTCTATCTTCATGTGTTCATGTTTTATCACCACTTGAATGCACAAACACACACATATAGGCTACATACATACTGTACACGTACATACACACACACACATACACACACACACACACACACACACACACAAACACATACACATATATATATATATATAGATATATAGATCACGCACTCATACACACACACACATATTCAGATTGACGGGTTATCGGTCCATCCACGACACAACTAGAGACGTTTCTGTGTCTGTAAAGGCATCTCTCTCACTGACTACCTCATCCCGATCAGATTCAAAATGGTCAAAACATGATCTACATATATATGTTCTCTGATCCTTCCATTCATGTGGATCGTCTTGTATTCGGACCTGCAAGACCCGGAAGTCCCGAAACTCATTCAGGACATGCGCTAGGGCTTTCCTTACCGTAATATACCTAGAACACGGATTGCCGTAAAAACTCGTCTTTGGCGGGGAAGCGTTGTCTCTTAATTGACGAGATATCTCGTCAATGGTGGGGAAAGAGTTAAAGGGATAAAATACAAAAGTCCTAGCAGCAGAGAAAGAGGCAGACAATTAGTGTGATCAAAAAGTAATAAGAGGACGCAGTTTAATTTATGGTCAAATGAGGTCAGCAAGTAGATCTCCATCAGCCAAAAGCATAGCTGAGGCAGAAGATTGGACAAAGTCTGGTAAGCAGGCTATATTTCAGGAAGGATATTCTTATATGGGGAAGGCAGTTAGGGAGATGGATAGAATGCTAAAGGTCCTTAAAAAAGAAAATAAAGAGCTACGAATGGCATTAGAAGAGTCAGAACCTGAATACAGAATGGAGAAAGACTCAGACTCAGATGAATTTGAAGACTGGGAAGATGCGCCCAGAGAACAGACAAGGAGAGTCAGGATTAGATCATCCACACCAGTTCCAGTGAACAGGACAACTCATAGATACCTCAGATTTAATGCCTCAAAAGAGTCATGAGAAGAACAGGTTGATTTACAATCTAAATTATTAGAGATAAACTTAACTGAGGCTGTGAGGCAGCAGGTCGGAGGCAGGAAACAGGGCGAGGACCTCCGTGTTTACGCAAACCACATTATGAAAGCAGCTGAAGCTGCAAGACTTGGCAAAGATTCAATCACCAGGTTAGTGCACACTTGTACAGGCCATGCTGTCTCTGCGGAGGCATTAGAGAGGGCACAAAAATTGACCGGGACAGAGGATAAATTTAAACAGTGGAAAAAGACTTAATTGAAGCTCAAAAAGTTGGTGTACCAATATTAAGTATGTGGCTGTCAACAGAAGATGAAATCCCTCATGAGGACAAGCTTAGGTTGTTGCATGAAGTAGGTAGAAGTATACCTGGAGGAGACGTATTAGCCACAATATTAAACAATGCCAGCAAAAAATAAGTTGAAAACAGATTAGCAGAGTAAGATCTTACTACTCAGCATGTAAAAAAGAAAAGAGAAAAATCGCTCAGAGCAGGTTTATAAAAAAGGTGGCAGCATTAAACCATTTAAACCTAGAACAGGGGAGCAGAAAATATATAATACTAGGTTCCAGAGTAGGCAGAGTAACCAAAGTGTCGCTAGTCCTGGGAAGTGGACTAATCAGAGACCAAAAAATTGGGGAAAAGGGAAGCCCAGAATAGCAAATAAGACCGTGACAGCGGTTAAGAATAGCTATATCCCAGATGGAAAATGGGAACAAATCACTCCAGAAGAAAAGAGAAAAATAATAGATAAAAGAAAAAATATTACAATTACCCTCAAGAAGGTGAGGAGAAATAAAGTGATTGAGCAAACACAGAAGAAACAGGAAGAAAGAAAAGAGGAATACAACTTCAGAAGCAGAATAGAGATAGGTAGGCATACTGAAGCAGAAGATTTGTGACCCCAGAGTGATAGAAAGAGATAATCAATTATTTGTGGATTTACAAGGAATTATGTACCTTGTGGATACGGGAGCCTCTTATAAACACCTCACAACCTACCACACCATTTAGTGAGGATTTTGAAAGTAAAAATATAGCTGCAAGCAGCGATGGCGGGCCCAAGCCGTCAGTGCAACCGCCATCCCGGTGGCATCACGAAAAAGGGGCACAGCGGGCACATGCATTTAGAGTAACCCTCTGGCAGTCTGGTTTTTAGGGATACAGCAACTAAAGGGTTAACAAAACACTGAGCTTTTGCCAATGTCTATCTATCATTAATACTGATATGTGAAGTGGTGGACTGGCCATCTGGTGTACCGGGAGTTTTCCCGGTGGGCCGCTGTACAATGTGGGCCGGCCCTTTGCGTAATATAGGCTATATAAAAATGGATTGTAGTAAATGTACGTATATCCTTCCATCGGCCCAGATGAATGGCCCGGGCCGTGCGGCCCACTTCATTGAAAAATTCTAATTAATTTAGCGTGCTTCAGCTCAGTTCAGCGGCTCAAAAGCGCTCATCAATGTCAAAATGTTTGAAATAGCCAATCAAAGTGTAGAAGGCGGGATTTACTGTTCACAGACGCTGAGCTGTGCGCGACT
This sequence comes from Aspiorhynchus laticeps, assembly GCA_023376895.1. Taxonomy (NCBI): domain Eukaryota; kingdom Metazoa; phylum Chordata; class Actinopteri; order Cypriniformes; family Cyprinidae; genus Aspiorhynchus; species Aspiorhynchus laticeps. The sequence goes on from CM041815.1 coordinate 34,517,974, forward strand.
TGAATGCGAGCTGAGGTAAGATGTAAGCAGCTAAACATGACGAGACAATTCAGCAATATTTGCCAACCGTTTAAGATAAAAAATAAAATAAAAATAAAAAAGGAGTTAAATGACAGACATTAATTTTCAGGAATGCAAACTACTACTGACTTTTTCAAATTTCTCAGATTTTAATGCCATTTACGTTATTCGTCACAATGTAGGCTACATAACAGTAGTTTTCATCAGACATAAGATAAGAGTTAATGTATATCTATATAGGCTTTCTTCCTTGATTTCACGTGTCTAAGAAAATGTTTAAAAATTATTAAAAATTTATTCAAATTTAAAGTTGTATCTTTTGAATGTGACTATTTTTAGTAACATTAAAAAGATTAATAAATGCTGTAAAAATATTTAGTTCATTGTTTGTTCATGCACTCGATGAAGAATTAACATGCTGTAAAAATATATTGTTCATTGTTAGTTCATTGTTAGTTCATGCTAGTTAATGCATTTACTAATGATAACAAATGAGACATTATTATAGTGTTACCAAAGCTTTTAATGATTTATAAGCATTTTATAATGATTAAACTTTCCATTATTATTATTATTATTATATTAAGTCCAAAATGTATTAATACATTATTAAAATGTAAAGTTGTATCTTTTGAACATGACTATTTTTCTAACAATAAAAAGATTAATAAATGCTGTTAAAAAAATATTTTGTTCATTCATAGTTCATGTTAGTTTATGCATTAAATAATGTTAACCAAAGAGCCCTTAAACCTGTAAATTGTTGGCAACAATTTTATGATCTATAACCATTTTAAAATTTCAATTATCTATAAGCATTTGTGAAACAATAATATAAAAGTATATTAGCAGTAAAATACATATTAACTTATTTTATGTGCATGTTTCTTATTCATTGTTTCTTGTTTAACTGAACTGAGCAGTAAAGGGTCAGACTTAAAAGATTTATTATCCTATCAGTGAAACAAGTTAGAATATATAAATGTTTTAATTATTTTTCCTTTAAAGATAAAAAAAGAGATTTTAAAGCACTATAGTTTCTACAATAATTATGTGAAAGTATATTGACAGAACAGAACATTTCAACTGATTCTATGCATTATTTTTCATTCTGATACACAGAGAAACAGATCATGTAGCTCGTCAGGATTAAGGTTATGCCTCCATCTGCTGTTCATCCTTGGTATTACAGTCTTCACCTTTCACCAATTTATCAGTGATAGTTTAAAAAAAGAAAGGCCCCTGAGCATGACACATTTTTGAAAGTAAGCATGTTTCCTCAGAATGACTCTTTCTCTGTAAGAAAAAAGTTTTGAAGAGTTTGGATAATGCACTTTAAAAATATAAGACAAATACAGTTTCCTTTTACTGTTACTTTAAAAAATCGCCACGGAAATACCGTTCAAACTATCCAAAATCTTTCTGCAATTTAAGTTCCGCAATGTTTTGGCATCATGTAGACAAAGTTTGGTGTATGTAGTATAATTCTCCTCTGAGGAGTGTGCATTAATTCAGAGCCATATTTTGGCATTATTCCACATAAAAAAAATTAATTAGCCGACTTCCTTTTGGTCGTAGCTAATGAGTGTAAATTAGAAAGTTGTCCGGCTTGATTAGAGCAATTTATGTACTGAGTTTGGTGTCTGTAGCTAAAACTAACCCCCCCATTTTTGACAAAAGGTGGCGCTATAGAGTGCCTCTTCCACGCCTGTTTATGAGCTTTTTTCAGTGTCTAACTATCATTAATACTGATATGTGTGTTGAGTTTCATGACATTCTAATCATGTTATCTGCCTCAAAATCACCGGAAAAGAATATTGAGGTTTGACACGTTGCCATGGCAACAGTATTCTAGATATCAATATTCCCTTCACAGTTTTACATCGGCCGTGTTTTGACATTATTCTGATGAAGTTTGAAGCAAATTGAGTAAAAATAAGATGCTGAATTCAAAGCATTTTGAAAATGACACACTTCCTGCTGCCAGTTGGTGGTGCTATAACTTTGACTCCTAATAGTCACATATATAAGATCGGTGGATGTTATTAGACTCTTCCTATCTCTCATTTCTCGCCATAATTTCATCGCCTCGCCACGGGCAAACCGTTCGAGATATCAAAAATATCTTCTCAATTTAGCATCCCCAATATCTTGAGATCATGTTCACAGAGTTTGGTGGCAATCGGGTGGTAATCCTCAGAGGAGTATATCAAATTCCAGAGCATGCGCTTTTTAAACAGCCCTAAATAGCCGACTTCCTGTTGGGCGGAGCCTATGACATGCAGTGTGAAAGTTGTTCAGCTCAATGAGATCTATATGTGTACCGAGTTTCATATGAATATGTGCAAGTATGTGTGAGATATACATCTGTTTTCTGACTGTCTTCCAGGGGGCGCCGTAGAGGGTCCCAGCCTCTGCGGCGTCCTAATGGCCGCAGATTCCAACATGTGTGCCAATTTTCAAGAGTTTTCGTGTATGTTAAGGGCCCCAAAACCCCACAAAACCTTGAAAGAAAAATAATAATAATAATAATAATAATAATAATAATCCTTAGAAAAACAAGAGGGCCCTGCGCCTTACTGGCTTGGGCCCTAATGACAGAATACCACTCTCAGGGGTCAGGAGAATGACTGTCAGATTCAGATGAGCAAGAAACAACGGACAGTAACAGTAGTGACTCATCAGAAGATGATCTTAGAGAAGTAAGATTGCGAAATAAGAGAGCAGGCAAGTTAGCGCTAAAAGAGTGTTACATCAAATAAATAACAATTGGCCTGAAGTTAATATTAACTCTTTCCCCGCCAGCGTTTTAAAAAAAAAAAGTTGCCAGCCACCGCCAGCATTTTTGATGATTTTCACCTAAATTTGACGGCCCTCAGAATATTTTCTGCTATGAATATATGAACATATTATATATCAAAATAAAGAACCGAGACTCTGCTTTTAATTAAAAACTATTTTATTCTATCTTCATGTGTTCATGTTTTATCACCACTTGAATGCACAAACACACACATATAGGCTACATACATACTGTACACGTACATATACACACACACATACACACACACACACACACACACACACAAACATATATATATAGATATAGATATAGATATATAGATCACGCACTCATACACACACATATTCAGATTGACGGGTTATCGGTCCATCCACGACACAACTAGAGATGTTTCTGTGTCTGTAAAGGCATCTCTCTCACTGACTACCTCATCCCGATCAGATTCAAAATGGTCAAAACATGATCTACATATATATAATCTACATGTTCTCTAATCCTTCCATTCATGTGGATCGTCTTGTATTCGGACCTGCAAGACCCAAGTCCCGAAACTCATTCAGGACATGCACTAGGGCTTTCCTTACCGTAATATACCTAGAACACGGATTGCTGTAAAAACTCGTCTTTGGCGGGGAAGCGTTGTCTCTTAATTGACGAGATATCTCGTCAATGGTGGGGAAAGAGTTAAAGGGATAAAATACAAAAGTCCTAGCAGCAGAGAAAGAGGCAGACAATTAGTGTGATCAAAAAGTAATAAAGAGGACGCAGTTTAATTTATGGTCAAATGAGGTCAGCAAGTAGATCTCCATCAGCCAAAAGCATAGCTGGGGCAGAAGATTGGACAAAGTCTGGTAAGCAGGCTATATTTCAGGAAGGATATTCTTATATGGGGAAGGCAGTTAGGGAGATGGATAGAATGATAAAGGTCCTAAAACGGATAATCTGGTCAATTGCAACCATTGCTAAAGTACTAATGGAAAATGGTTATGGAGAACAAATAATGTCACCAAAAGTATGAGATGCCAGTTTGGACAAATTGACGAAGAACGTTGGCCAAACAGAATAATTGAAAAAGTTGGCAGGGTGTCATGAGTGCCTATAGACTTCTGGATAGGGGTTAGCCCTCAGAAAAAGAAAGGTGCAAAACCTACACAACAAAAACCTATTATGGAAGGAGAAACAGAAGATCTACCGACACACAGACTGACTCTGATGATTAAGGTAGTCATGAATTTGACCACAACACCAGAACCCGAAATACTCGCCTGTGCGGTCAAAATGGAACTGGCTCGGGAATATTGTGCAGGGTTATTCTTGAGTCAGACATGACCGTTGAAAAAGGAGATGGAGGGGGCCCCCGGAAAACTCCCATTAATTGTTTTTGTTTTATTTTTTCAGGAACTATGAAATTGGATGATGGAGATAAACGAGAAAATTGGGCAAAAAAAATTTAAGAAATGGAAAGAACCGTGCCTGCCCAAACCAGTATTACTAGTAACTTTAATGATAAGGACCATAACATTGGCAGGGATATGGCCTTTGGTTGATTTTGCAACCAAATTAATAGTAGTGGACCAAATTTACATACAAGAAGTTGCAAATTGTACTATAGTAGAGATAAAAGTGTTAAATTGCAAAAAGTCTATTTTAGAAGAATGTAGCCAATGTACAGAAATAGTGGGAAAATACACAAAAGGAACTAATACAATGGTAAAATGTAGATTGAGAAGGGAAATATTTAACATTACTCAAATAAGAAAAACATGGATTTGGCATAGAAAAAGTGGAATAGAATATGTAGGACCTGGAGAAAAACATGGGTGCTATCAAACACATCAAGAGCATGTAAAAATAGATAATAGAGAATATAAAGTTGACCCAACACGAGTAAGCGTAACTGCCAGAAAGACTGAAATGAAAAATAAACCCATAACGAAACTTCAAAATTCTATGTTAGGTTTTGAAGGAGAATGTCAGAAATACATTACAAAAAACAAGTATAAAATGTATGAAACCCCTGTGAAATTGAAAGATCCTTTTCCATGGATAAATTGGCATAGTAAGACAAATAGAACAGCAAAAGTTATATTAAAACCTGGTACCTATTCTGGTCAGATGAAGACTTTATATCAAATAAGTGTGAAAATAAATAAATTGTCTTATGTAGCTTGATGCTAATAATGCAGCTGCAGAACAGGTGCAGTTATGCTTCATGATGTATTTAGTCATAATAATTGACGTAAGGTCACAAGAAAATGTTTTGTTGTATTTTTTTTAGAAATACTTTTGATAAAAGGCCGGTAAATGTATATTGGGATCGAAGCGATGTGGCTTGGTAAACCTTGTAATGCTAGAATAAAGGCTAATAATGGCTGAATAAAACAAAAGAATAATGATAAAGGAATAATGAGGATTATGTCTCATACCTGGCAGAGGTGTGAAAAGTTTGTCGTGTAAGAACAATAGAATCATGAATGGGGCAGTTTGCTGAGCCAAACATGAGGAGACCGCTTACAGGAGAGCTTACAGGGGCCATAAATAAATTTTATTAGCCTTTTATTAGCCTTCTCTAAAAACACACATGACATTGTCTTAGAAAATGTTTCATAAAATTCACAGTTTTAGAGATTATGTCCTGAAATGTAAAATGAAGCATTAGTAGACTTGTGGCTTTAGCTTCATTGTGTTTCTAAAATCATATCCTACAGCAACATATTTTTTTATACATTTAAAAAATATGTTTTTAATATTTTTATTTTCATGTTTGAGCTTATTTATCTTCATTATCATAAGAGTCTGAGTAATTCTGATTCTTGAACAGTAAACTTTGAAGTGTCAGCTTTGTGAACATATGTTGATTTATGTATTGAGTAAGAAAGACTCATGAGCAGCAACCTTTTTATTTTGGGTATGTCATTTGTGTCTCCATGCTGAAAATAGGGGGTGACAGCAAAGGGGTTAAAAACGGGGTCAGGCACCTCGTCATCATTAAACCATACCAGTTTGTGTCAGCATCTGTGTGGTATAGGCGAATCTTCATTCTTAAGCTCTATTCGGATGGGACTAGTTTTACGGGGGGTGGCATTTCTGTTTCACAGACATACGTTGAGATTTTAATCCCGTCCGAATCTGCCATGTCTGTTTTTCTCACACAGCCTTTGTAATAATTCCAGAGCAAATTACCTACTGTTTTTCGGTTAACTCAGCGGTCCTCAGGGAAATCTAATTCCGTCCGAATGCGAATGTCTGTGATTGCTGAAAAATATTTTTCCAAAACGCTTTTTTTTGTGTGTTTTGGTCAACGTAAACTACCGTACAATCTCTTGCTAGCGCGACAGTATTCAAGTTTCTGCATTCTGCGCACCAATATTGGATGTAGATGTGTTTGGTTCCCTGCGAAGAAATAAAAAAATGAAATCAACAAGAACAGCCAAATCACGTAAACTGTTACGACTGGCTGCTGTAATGTCAGTTTCAGGTAAGATTACTTTCATTTCTGCACTCAATTACATAACATGTAAATTATATTAGTTAAAACGTTGTTATTCCTGTGGGTTTATTATAAGAACCCAGTTCTATAAAATCTTGTTAAATTTATGTTTAGATTTTTTTTTATTACAATTTTTATAAAATGTTTACAACACACTAAATAAGTTACGATGTTTTACTTTAGATTTCAAAGTGTAAAAGTAGACTTAAATGTAAAAGTACTTAATTTCAAAATACATTTGATCACATTTCATGAATTGTGTTCAATGGCAGTTTTTAAGTTATATACCTGAAATATACTTTTATATAGTTTACCAAGTGCTAAGAAGGAGCGCACCAGCACCTTCTGGGAGACAGATGTGCTGCAGAATTTTGGGGAAACTGAGTGGTACCTTAACTTCAGAATGCTAGAGGAGGCCTTCTTAAATCTCTGTGACCTTCTTCATCCTTGCGTACCAAAGCAAACCACAACAATGAAGAGCACAGTGAGTTTGGAAAAAAAAGGTTGCTCTGACACTTTACAAGTTAGCAAGTAACATTGAATTCATGTTGCAAAAAACAAGGTGTGTAAGGGTCTCTGCCAACTGAAAAGTAAGTATATTGGAATGCCAAAAAGATGTGAAGACCATAATCACAGGATTTAAAGAGAAGTCAGGGTTTCCCATGTCTGCTAGGGCCCTGGGTGGAACACACATTCCCATCCTAGTACCCTCCAGCTTTCACACTGATTACTACAACACAAAGGGGTGGTACAGCATCATACTACAGGCCTTGGTTGACCACCAGGGCCAGTATTCTTAAAGATTCTAAGAATCCTCTCAGAGAGCTCCTAATTTAGCTTAAAAATTTCTAGCTAGGTGTCTTAGCTTAAAAGTGAATCAGGACCAATCTGAGAGCAACTCTGAGCAAAGAAAAGACAAAAACTGTTATCTTAGTGAGGAGGCGGGGCTGACCCCGTTGCTAGCTATGACACAGTCTTTTGAAGACTGTGATTGGTTGGTTGTCCAAGAAGGAAATGAAAGAGCGCTTTTAAGAGTAGTTCCCTATCAGTCAGTCACGTTCGACGTAACGTCAGTGTGACTGACTAATGGGATCTCGCTCGAGAGCACAATCATCTTCGAGTGTTAACAAAACAAGCCAATGGCAGTTGGCGTGCGTGTTTCGCCACGCGCACCCCGCCCCACAGCGCGGGTATAAAAGGAGAGCGCGTGCAAACGCACATCAGCTTTTCGCTTCGGAGCCAAGCCTTTCAGTGCGAGTCTCTGAGAGTGTCTACAGACAGCTACAGCTACAGTGTTGGTGTTACGGCGCGTCAGCGTAGGTTGCGATCCAGTGCTGCTGCTTCTCTGACGGCGTGCTGCAGCTCTCCAACTGCGGTCACGCCGCGACCTTCCCTGTGCGCTTCAGCACTTTTCTAAAAGAGCAAATTCTAAAAGAGCTCCACGAGCGACGGGCGTCTTTTTAAAGATGGCTTCCCGCTCGTGTGTTTCTGGATGTGGTCGTTTCCTGGCTTCATCTGATGGTCACGATCGCTGTGTCTCGTGCTTGGGCTTTCAGCACGCTGAGGCAGCGCTCGTGGATGACTCATGTTCTCTGTGTGGGAACATGACCATCGCGATGCTGCGCTCCAGATACCTCCTCGTCAAGCGGGGGGTATCCCCCTTGCCATGCCCCGTTCTAGTTCCTCCGGTTCTCGGAGGACTACTTCGGCTCATGGTCAGGGTGACTTGAGGATCACAGTGAGAGCTTCCCCGTCGAGTGCGTCTCCGCGGGCCTCTCACTCCTCTAGCGCATCGCACCGTCTGGGGTTTCCGGACGAGCTTGTGGAGTCCTCGGACAGGGCGGGGCCCAGCATCTCGTTCGGAGCTCCAGCAGATGACAGGATGTCGATCACTGCATCGGGGGATGAGCTAGGTTCTGGAGATGATGATTCGGCTGCGCTGCCTCCATCAGGAAGAGTGGCGTTGCCCGAGTCAGATCCAGAACTGACTGCTATGCTTTCCCGGGCCGCTGAGAGCGTCGGGCTGCACTGGAGGCCTCCTCCTTCTCCCGAACGCTCGAGGCTGGACGATTGGTTCCTGGGGGCGCAGGCCGATCGCCGGCAACCGCCTCCGGTTCCATTCTTCCCGGAAGTGCATGAGGAGGTGACTAGGTCTTGGAAGGCACCTTTTTCTGCCCGAAACAGGCCTAGTGCCTCCTCCGTCCTCACCACCCTCGACGGTGGGGCGGCCCAAGGGTATGTGGAGATCCCCCCAGTTGAGCGCGCCATTGCAATGCAGCTCTGCCCGCAGGGCGCTGTCGCCTGGAGGGGGAATCCACGCCTTATGTCCAGGGCCTGTAAGTTCTCGTCTGCTCTGACGGCCAAGGCTTACAGTGCTGCTGGACAGGCCGCTTCCGCCCTGCACGCCATGGCCCTCCTGCAAGTCCACCAGGCCAAGGCGTTAAAGCAGTTGCACGAGGGTGGTGCTGACCCAGCTGGATTGCAGGAACTGCGCACAGCGACGGACCTCGCCCTACGGGTGACGAAAGTCACGGCGCGGGCCCTGGGTCAGACGATGTCCACGTTGGTGGTCCAGGAGCGCCACCTATGGCTGACCTTGGCGGATATGAGGGAGTCTGACAAACACCGTTTCTTAGACGCCCCGATCTCCCAGGCCGGCCTATTCGGCGAAGCGGTGGAGGGCTTTGCCCAACAGTTCAGGAGATGGTGACCGCACCACTCCTTCCCCCGGAGGAGGGCCGGGTGGAGAATCTTTTGTTCCCTTTTTATTCTGTTCCGCCACTGGCTCTCCAGCCAGTGGTACCCAAAACCTCAAAAAAAGAGCAGTTTCCTTTTTCTCTGGGTCCCAAGAGGGCGAGGATGGCAGTGCACGAGACCCAGTCTCCACACTCCCGTCCCCCTCTCCTTTCGCCTATGAGAAGCAGGGTCCGGTCCAAGGACGCGATGCCTTCTCCCGCGCCCCCTGCTCAGCCTTGGAGCCAGGTAAGTGTCGCACTGCGCACTCAGACCCCACTTCGGAACGCACTGCCTTCTGAGTCGGACCCCTGTGCTCCACTTCGCTGCCCCACCGCGGGTACGTCTGTGGCTTCCCTGGTCCCGCTTGTACGGTCTCTGGGGGCCTGGCTAGCGCTCCCCAGGCCGTCTCGCTGGCTCATGAGAACCATCAGACTTGGCTACGCGATTCAGTTTGCCCGGCGTCCTCCCAAGTTCAGGGGCGTTCGGTTCACCTCTGTGTTGAGCAAGGATGCCCCTCTCTTGCGTGCGGAAGTCGCGGTCCTGCTGGCGAAGGACGCGATAGAGCCGGTCCCTCTAGCCGAGATGAAGTCGGGGTTTTACAGCCCGTACTTCATCGTACCCAAGAAAGGCGGTGGGTTACGACCAATCTTGGACCTGCGCGTCCTGAACCGGGCCCTTCACAAGCTCCCGTTCAGGATGCTGACGCAGAGACGCATTTTTCAATGCATCCGTCCGTGCGATTGGTTAGCAGCAATCGACCTGAAGGACGCGTACTTTCATGTCTCGATCCTCCCTCGACACAGACCGTTTCTCCGCTTTGCGTTCGAAGGGCGAGCATATCAGTACAAAGTCCTCCCCTTCGGGCTATCCCTGTCGCCTCGTGTCTTCACCAAGGTCGTGGAGGCAGCCCTTGTTCCATTAAGGGAAGCAGGCATTCGCGTTCTCAACTACCTCGACGACTGGCTCATATTGGCCCAGTCTCGAGCGCTGTTGTGCGAACACAGGGACACGGTGCTCAGCCACCTCAGCCGGTTGGGGCTTCGGGTCAACTGGGAAAAGAGCAAACTCTCCCCTGTGCAGAGGATCTCTTTTCTCGGCATGGAGTTGGACTCGGTCAACCTCACAGCAAGTCTCTCAGTGGAGCGTGCTCAGTTGATGCTGAACTGCCTGAAGTCTTTCCAGCGCAAGAGGGCGGTTCCACTGAAACACTTTCAGAGGCTGCTGGGGCATATGGCATCCGCAGCCGCTGTCACGCCGCTCGGATTGCTTCATATGAGACCGCTTCAGCATTGGCATCACGACCGGGTCCCGAGATGGGCATGGCGACGCGGCACGTACCGGGTCTCAGTTACCCCGTCCTGCCATCAGACCTTCGGCCCGTGGTCGGATCTTGCTTTTCTTTGGGCAGGAGTTCCCCTAGGGCAAGTATCCAGGCATGTTGTTGTGTCAACAGATGCCTCTGCCATGGGCTGGGGAGCCATGTGCAACGGGCATGCAGCTGCAGGGCTCTGGACAGGGTCCCGGTTGCAGTGGCATATCAATTGCCTCGAGTTGCTAGCAGTATGGCTTGCTCTGCGCCACTTCAAAGGGCTGCTACACGACAAGCATGTACTGGTCCTTACGGACAACACTGCAACCGTTGCGTACATCAACCACCAGGGTGGTCTACGCTCCCATCGCCTGTCGCAACTCGCCCGCCATCTCCTCCTTTGGAGTCAGGAGCATCTGAGGTCGCTTCGCGCCGTTCATATCCCTGGCGAGCTCAATCGTGCAGCCGACGAGCTCTCACGTCAGCCCGCCCTTCCGGGAGAATGGCGACTCCACCCCGAGGTAGTCCAGCTGATTTGGAGACGCTTCGGGGACGCTCAGGTAGACCTGTTTGCCTCCCCGGACACGTTCCACTGCCAGCTGTTTTACTCCCTGTCCGAGGGGACCCTCGGCACGGACGCGCTGGCACACAGCTGGCCCCGGAGATGCCCGATCGCGGTCGTGCTCTCTTTCCTGCAAGATGGGTTGGAGCGAAGGCTGTCTCCCTCCACCCTCAAAGTGTATGTCGCCGCTATTGCCGCGCATCACGATGCAGTAGACGGTAAGTCTGTGGGGAAGCACGACTTGGTCATCAGGTTCCTCAGAGGGGAGAGGAGGTTAAATCCTCCGCGCCCTCATCTGGTACCCTCTTGGGATCTCCCCTCGGTCCTGACGGCCTTGAAGGAGGAGCCCTTTGAGCCTCTGCAGTCAGTAGAGCTTAAGTTTCTGTCGTTAAAGACAGTGCTCCTCACTGCATTGGCCTCGGTCAAGAGGGTAGGGGACCTGCAGGCATTTTCGGTCGACGATTCGTGCCTAGAATTCGGGCCGGCTCACTCTCACGTTGTCCTGAGACCCCGGCCTGGATATGTGCCCAAAGTTCCCACCACGCCCTTTAGGGATCAGGTGGTGAACTTGCAAGCGCTGCCCCGGGAGGAGGCAGACCCAGCCATTGCTCTGCTCTGTCCCGTCCGTGCCTTGCGCGTTTACGTGGACCGCACGCAGAGCTTCAGGACCTCAGACCAGCTCGTTGTCTGCTTCGGAGGACAGCAGAAGGGAAAGGCTGTCTCCAAACAGAGACTTGCCCACTGGATAGTGGAGGCTATAGTCTTGGCCTATCAGGCCCGGCGCTTACCGTGCCCCCTTGGTGTGAGAGCACACTCTACAAGAGGTGTTGCTTCCTCTTGGGCATTGGTGCGGGGCGCCTCGATAGCAGACATTTGTAGAGCTGCCGGCTGGGCGGCACCTAACACGTTTGCGAGATTTTACAATCTCCGTGTAGAGCCCGTGTCCTCCCGTGTACTTGGCTCAGGTGGCCAGTAACACTGGGACACTGCTCGGTGTCAATCACGCTTGCTGCGCCATTCCCCTCTACGGACCGGATACGTGCGCTTTTGTTGCTTCTCTGTTCAGTTCCCCACGGCGAACCCTGTTGAAGTTCCTCCCGCACCCTCGGCAGTCAGGCGTGGCGGAGCGCCAGACGCCAGGTCCAGCACTCGTGTGTTTGCCCAAGGTCAGCCCTTGTGCTGGGCTAGGTGCCCGTGTGTAGTGACTCCCCTTTGGGGTGGTCCCACATGTGTATTCTTCCACGGTACGGCTCCCCTCACGGTGAGCCCGTGTCTTTCCCTGGCAGAGACCTTCTGCCGTCTCTGCTGTGTAGTTATCTCACCCCAGGCTGGCTGAGTCTACCTCAGAGACTTGCATATGTAGTACTGCCCCTGACCAGTCCATATGTGTAATCCCCACATGGTACCTCCTTATGCAGGATGTGGCTTCCGTAGCGTTCCCCTACTTGGAGTACGCTTTCCCAGTGTTATCCATACCCACTGTACGGAACAGCAGTGTCGGTCATCTCTGCCTAGCCCTATCCTATCTTCCGTCCCAACTGGTGTGGGGGGACTTGCCGGCTTCCGCAGGGCACTGGAGGGGGTCAGCAATAGTGGCGTTTTCCAAAGGGATCCCATTAGTCAGTCACACTGACGTTACGTCGAACGTGACTGACTCATAGGGAACGTCTCGGTTACATGTGTAACCCTCGTTCCCTGAAGGAGGGAACGGAGACGTAACGTCCCGTCGCCATAGTTGCTGTACCACCGCTGTACGGCCGGGGCACACAGTCTCGGCTCCTCAGCGAAAAACTGATGTGCGTTTGCACGCGCTCTCCTTTTATACCCGCGCTGCGGGGCGGGGTGCGCGTGGCGAAACACGCACGCCAACTGCCATTGGCTTGTTTTGTTAACACTCGAAGATGATTGGGCTCTCGAGCGAGATCCCATTAGTCAGTCACACTGACGTTACGTCTCCGTTCCCTCCTTCAGGGAACGAGGGTTACACATGTAACCGAGACGTTTTTTTTATAAGCCTTCACTTTGAAATTACAAGCGTAATATTTTCTGTTTTACCCCTCTCTCTCGCTCTCTCTCACACACACATTATATATGTATATATATATATATATTCTTTATTTTTTTATTTACCATGCTGTCATACTTAACGTATTTTATAGGAAATGAACAGCGACATAATAAGTGCTGTAACAGACCCAAATCATCACTGCTGCATAGTTGCATTTTTCCAGTTGCCAAATATGTTAATGTAGTGATTACGTCCATTTCTGGTGCTATGGCATTTCTGCGCAGTGTCGGACACGTTAGCATGTCTTTAATAAGATCAGTCACAAACATGATCCCTGCACGATCTAATGTGTAGCGTCTTATTAACTCACTGTCATGCATTGTGTGCAACACATTTCTTCATGTTTGGTTAATTTTCTCCGCTGCTAAAGAAACTCTTAAGCCTCTTAAAAGTCCTCGTCCGTACTCCTAACAATTTTGGACCTTAAGACCTCTTTTAAGGGTTAAGATGCTTTCTGAATGACTTTTTTCTTTACTAGGATCTTTTCTTTAATTTTAAAAGGAAACACCCACATTTCTAAGAATTTTCTTACTAGGAGCAACTCTTAGCACTAAGATTTTTCATGAATACGGGCCCAGTACATTTTTCAAGATTTTGATGTTGGTTGGCCAGGGAAGTGCCACGACTCTTTTGATCTTCAAAACTCAAAACTACATGCAAAGCTGAAAAATGGCACATGCTTTCCACCACTCGCCAAGACAATACAAGGTGTTGACATTCCTGTGGTGATTGTGGCTGACTCTGCCTATAGCCTCTCTTGTAATGTCATGAAACCAAACCAGTAGTTTTTTCGGGTACTTGTACTTTTTTGAGTATATTTTTAAAGCTGTACTTTTACTTGTACTTAAGTACGAATTAAGCAAAATAATCTACTTCGTTACATTTAAATCATAGTTCGTTACCGAGCATGCCCAATTTGAATTGATATTCAAACCTTTGACGGCATTTCAGTAGCCAATAAAGATATCCGATTATAAACGGACCAATAAAAGCCCTGATATCTGAACCGGGAAAAGCCGCCACTGCAGCAGGTGAAGAGCTGATCGGACAGTGAGAGAGCTCAGCGTAAATGGAGTCAAAGTTTGGAGAAACAAACTACATGGTAGTGTTATCATAAATATGACATACGACAGTAACTTTGACACGCATCCGTCTCCTGTCAGTTACAGAGTCTGAATATCCACGTGGGATTGCAGGTATTCCGCATAATTTTAATTATTCCTGCGCAAATGTGGCGAGCACTTTATTGTAACATGAGAACACGGTCATGTAATCTCAGAAAACTGGATGCGAGCTCTTAAATAGGCCTGACTTATACAAAGTAACTGCTGTCCTCTCACTCCGATATTGCTTGTGCGCACTCAGACTGTGTGCTATTGCGATCTCTCCATGCTTTTAAAGTATAAACTATTTCTCTTTTCTCCTAGATTAAACTTTGTCAAAAGTTATTCAGAATAGATCCATGCCTGACCGATAAAAATGATACTGGAAATTTTATTGACTGTAAGTGAAATGCACCAGAAAGTCTTTAAGAAAGATGGAACTTTAATTTCTTTACAATGCAAGTTTATGCTAGAAATGTTTCGGAATGGGATATTTGTATGATTTGTACATAAATGTCCTAGTCTGTCTAACTGCATCACTACATTGTACAGTTTCAAGTTTCAAGTTTTATTTGTCACATACACGACTATACAGAGATTGTATAACCAGCAGTGAAATCAGACATTACAGGTCAAAGCCATCTGATGATCCATTTATCTAAATAAATAACATATATGGCTCTTAAATCACTGCTTATAAAAATTCAGTGTTGTCATATTTCGAATACCTCAACTGAGGTCTTTTGTTTTTTAATTTTATTACTGACTGTGTACTTGTCTATTTTTGTTGTGTTTTTGCTGTGCACACTACAGTCTCCGTGCTCACAGTGTCTCAGACACTAATATTTTAGCTGAATCACTGTCTGCTATCTGGGTTTTCAGTATGGAGATAAAGGTTGGGGTTATAATTTTTCAGTATTACATGACATCGTGGGTGTTTATTAGCACAGTTTGTTGTTTTCTTGGCGCGACTGGCAGAGCGTTAGGACTCAGAAGCGAAAATATGAATTAATATTTTTTGGTAATTCATTAAATATCGCCGCTAAAAAGTAACTAGTAACTAGTACTCGGGAGTAGTTTTTGAGAAGAGTACTTTGTACTTTTACTTAAGTACTGTTTTGGCACCAGTACTTTTACTTGTAATTGAGTATTATCTCAGCAATGTAACAGTACTTGTACTTAAGTACAAATTTTCAGTACTCTTTCCACCACTGCAGAACATACAAGAAAATCTTAAGAAAAGAGAATTTATGTTTTTTAGGTTTTAAAGATGCATGATGATATAGGTGAAATATATTGTGAAAAATGCATATGAAGTTATTTAATAAGCTTTCTCAGATCACATAATGTATGTTTCATATATCTCTGTCAGCAGCTCCCATTAGAGTTTTTTTTTTTTTTTTTTTTCTGACACTCCTGAAATCACGGTACAATTCTTATCAATATTTGTCTACTATGAAAGATAAAAACGTGTTTGGAATAGTTTCAGCCCATTTTAGTTCATGTAAGTGGATTAACAGTACAGTGCATACTTTTAGGTTAAATTAATTTGCTTATTTCAATTCATCCATTAACAAATTGCCAGCAAAACATTTACAAAGCTATAAAAATCACTCATCTACACATAATATGTGATTAAAATCCCAAACTTTCATAAATAAGAGCTCAAATCTTTTGCTAGCTTACCTCTTATAGTTAGCCTCTGTAGTTAGCTCACGGTTGTGGTGCTAACTGACTTTTTTTCCCGATGACACTGAACCATTTCTGTAAAGTAAATATTCAACAGAAGCGTGTCAATTACATGTAAGAAAGTGTAAGGAACAGTTGTATGTATTATGTGTGTAATTTTAGGGACTAAACTTACCTGAAAGCAGTAAAAACAACAGTGAGAGACAGAGGAGATGGAGTTTTTTTGCTACTTGTCAGCTGAGCTGCCGTCCCGTTTCCATGGTAACTCCCTCCACTCCAGTTTAAAAGCGCCTTGAATGTCGCGCCCATCAAACACATGAAAGTTACGCAGCGTTTACATAACTCAGATAGCAAAATTTGTCTGGCCCACCTGGCCACAACCTTGCTTCACTTCTGGCCCAATTCTGGCTGGGTCCCCGGCCCAAAACTGGCCCACACACTGAAATCCGACTCAAACAATTTCCTCTGGCCCAGATGCGGCCCAGGCCCTGTAAAACGACTCTTATTTATTGATGTAGCCCAGATCTGGCCCGCATACTGTAGAGTGACTTCTATTATTTTATGTGGCCCAGGTCAGGCCCAGACACTTTAAGCCAGATCCGGCTGAGACTCGGCTTGGTCCCCGGCCCAAATGTGGCCCAGAAACGGCTAAATGTAATTCAGCAGCAGTGTTAATTTTGACAGCAAATTTTGATTTAGTTTTAGTCATAGTCTTTTGACTAAAATACCATTTAGTTTTAGTCATATTTTAGTCATTTGAATTGTTTTTAGTTTTAGTCTAGTTTTAGTCGACTAAATATCATAATATTTTAGTCGACTAAATCTACAGTAAATTTAGTCGGCTAAAATCTAATGGGTTTAGTTACAGTGCATTTATTAAGTATTTCTCTAAAATTTCCAAACTCATTATATAGGTTTGATATTAAGGTATTATCATGATAGACATCGATTTAACTGCAGTGACACACAACATGCCTTTATGTTAAAATTAAATAAAACCACTTCTCATAAAGAACAAGAACAAGGTCTTCTTTTTAATGAAATACCAATGGTTATATAGGATAATTATCCATTCTTTATATCAACTTGTTTACCATATTCTTCATTCTTTCAAGCAGAAATATTTATTTTTATAAATAAATTGAAATGAACCTTTAGGGCTACTAAAGTTTTTCAGTCAAGAGCAGCGAGTGATTTTCTGTCTTTCTTCTGTTGCTTGATTAACATCAATGACAGAGACAATAGCAACTTAATTAGACTACTATCCCTTTAAAACCGAACGCACAGCTGCAATGGATGCAATGTACTGATGCACGTTCTCCCTACTGTTTACGTTCACTTAAGACGTCATCGACTGTGTTTATGTGAATGCTCGTCAAAATGGCATCATTTCACGTGTAATTCTACGCTCACGCGACGCAAGAGAGTACTCTCTTCTGTGTCTGTGCTCAGAACAGAAAACCGGACCGAATCGAGTTCTCTCTTGCGTCGTCAGATTTATCCATATGTCTGCTCTTCTCTTTCTCCCACATATTGATATTTTTGAACGTTTTATGAGACGTGCTGCGAGTGTATTATAGCTTATGTCCTGCCGGTTCATATGTATGCATCTAACCTCCTAACTACACACTACAGAACTACGTTCTGAATGAATCTCTTTCCAAATC
The DNA here is from genome assembly GCA_023376895.1 of Aspiorhynchus laticeps. Lineage (NCBI taxonomy): Eukaryota > Metazoa > Chordata > Actinopteri > Cypriniformes > Cyprinidae > Aspiorhynchus > Aspiorhynchus laticeps. Next base: position 34,535,422 of record CM041815.1, read on the forward strand.
ATCCCTCCCTAACAGTTTCGTCTCTTTTTTATTCGTTGACGAATATGTCAATAGATTTTCGTCATAGTTTTTGTCATTCAAAAAGAGTTTTCGTTCGTCATCGTCTCGTTGTCGTCGGTGAAAAAAATGTCGTTGACGACAATTATGACGAAAATTATTCGTCAACGAAATTAACACTGTTCAGCAGTGAAACACAAATACAACCATTTAAAAAAGATTAAAAAGGCTTTAATTATAAAATTACCAAATACTTTAATATAAATATATATTAACAATGAACAAATGCACTACAGTATGAAAATTAACACATACTTTTTAAACCACAAAGTAACAAGTAAATTACATTTACTGTATATTATATATATAAAAACATTGTGTCATAATTCAGTTCAGTTCTTATCAAATGGTGTCAGTGCAGTCAAGTCAATAATATTGCTGAATATTAAGTGTCTTCAACTAAGCAAGACAAAAGGCAACAGTGACAAGGAACCCAAACAAGACCAGGCTCAGTCAGGAAACCAGTTCTCCTCTGACCAAACGAATAGGAGTAGGTGAAGCTGGTAAAAAGGGTCTGTGCAGAGGGCTTGTCTGGTTCTCGTAGTCTTTGCTGAGGATCTTTGCTGGGCCATCAATGAGGTCTTCACAGGGATCTGTCATCTAGTTGACATGGTCTCCGCTGACATTCAGGGATGTGTTGTGGTCATTCCTGGGTGCAGGTCCACCGTCTGGTCTGGATACGGACTGGATCAGCTGATTACTGTAACCTAGGGATAAGGGTGAGACAGTATAGGCGACTAATATAAGCATTGATGTCATTCTTCTTACAAATTAACAAGTACATTAGATATTATGGGAAGTGTTGTCAAGTGTTTCTGCTTACCGTAATTGGTGCAGCATAAAGATCCTTTAAGGGATTTGAATTATAGAAATGTGATCGTTTGTCATGTGTATGCAAGGCTAAAGAGATGGGACATTTAAACTCACAGAGTGTCTGCCTCCTGAAGTCTGCTCTTTTGATCTGCCAGCTGGAGCCACCTCTTCATAGTCCCCTTGACTTCAATTTCAGCAGCATTAGCTTGAAAGTTTTTCCAAATTGCAGCCTTGAAATATATGTATAAATATATATTGTAAGGTAATTATTAAATCTTAAGCATTACAATTTTTTTTACAATCATTAGGACCATACCCAGAATTCGCACCTCATATGTTTGATGAATGTTCATGCATAAATTCATGCAGCAGCTCAGAATTTCTGTAAAAAAAAAAAAAAAAAGGCAGATTACATATGTAAACTGTTCAGATTAAACTTAAATTTGTTTGCTCATATAATCCCCACCACAGTAAAATAACGCTTCAAAAGTTTTCATTCACTCTAAAGATTGAACCTGCTCTAGTGCAGCAGACAGTTTAGGCCTCCATTCAAGAACAAAAGATGATGCATTTACATTTTATGGCTTTCTCTTACGTATCTATAGTGTTTTTCTGTGTCAGAGCTTCCCACACAGCAGTGTTACCACAAAATAAATATTATTATTAATTTCAGATTGCTCATATTGAATTGTCTTAGCAGGTGTAATGCTACAACAGCGTACTCAGTTTGATTCACAAACAAATGACTCATTTGAATGGTTAAGTGAATCAAATCAGAGAATCACCCGTATAGATATTTATGGCGCCACCAGCGCAGTCTGACTCCTATGATTCAATAACAATCACTCGATGAAAAAGACGATCGAATGAATTCTAGCAAACAAAATGGAATTTAACTCATTAGAATTTAATTAGCTAACATTATCGTGCACTTGATACAGCTCATCAGTTTTTTTATAATAAGAAAATCACATTGCTTTTCTAAACAGACCGCGCCAGTTAGGCCTACTCATCAACACTCAATATATCCGGGATGAATGGTTTTTCTGACGTTATGTTATCATCGCAAACCTCCTAATAGAAACCATCTAAAAACTATACTCTTCGTGACATGTAAAACATCAAACAACACGAGATTGAACATTAAATAAATTAAATAACTTACTTTTTGCAGCTGAAGTATTCCTCTTGAGAACTGTGCCGCCGAAAGCTCCAGGATTAAGTTAAACCACCAAATCTTTCTCTCAGGCGGCTGATCTCCTTCATTCTAGCAGCGGCCCGCCGGTGACAAAACCAACTCGGGCCGAAGGTAGATACACACAACTACACCGAATGTGGACCTGCCGCGCGTACAACAGCTTTCATTGTCAGCGTGCGCGTGTGTGTGTATGTGTGTGAGAGAGAGAGAGTGTACTGGTTTTTGTTGTTTACGGGGACAACATTTGTTTAATGACATGGGTATGACAGAGGTATTACAATTTGAAGGTGTTTTATGAGGACACTGCCTATGTCCCCGTAATTCAAAAGGCTTAAAAAACATACTAAATGGTGTTTTTTTGAAAGTGTAAAAATGCACACAGTCTCCTGTGAGGGCTAAGTTTAGGTGTAGGGTAGGTGTAGGGCAATAGCACATACAGTTTGTACAGTATAAAAACCATTACGCCTATGGAGAGTCCCCGTAAACCAAAAAACAAACGTGTGTGTGTGTGTGTGTGTGTGTGTGCCACATAGAAAAAGCCGCCTGTCAGCCAGAAGCGTTTTCTAGAGTCGGCGCGGCTCTGGCCCATTATCTTTTCACCGATGTCGAGACTGAGCCGACAGTGCCGCATTTCAGCCAGAAATGGCCCGAGTGTTCTTGCTATCTGGGCGTGCCCTGTTCAATCCAAAGTCCCCACTCCACGGGGATAGGGACGAACACTTTCATTTGGAACTTGCCCGTGAGCCATTCGATACACCCCTAATTGTTTCCCTCCTCTCTCCGCTTCACTCCAGTCCAGTGGGTGGCGCTAAAACACACACGTGTGTTTGCCAAACACCATTAAACCTCAGAGGAAGAAGATTAGTTTCACCGCGCTCGCTATTGTTTTGCTGTGATGCTGGTTTAATATAAACTATTAGATGTTGTTTCTGTCAACAGAAAAATATACAACCCCAAATCAGAAAAAGTTGGGACAGTATGGAAAACGCAAATAAAAAAAGAAAGTAGTGATTTCTAAATTTACTTTGACTTGTATTTCATTGCAGACAATATGAACACAAAATATTTCATGTTTTGTCTGGCCAACTTCATGTCATTTGTAAATATACATCCTTTCCTGTCATTCAGACTTGCAACACATTCCAAAAAAAGTTGGGACAGTAAAGCATTTACCACTTTGTAATGTTGCCATTCCTTTTCACAACACTTAAAAGACCTTTAGGGACTGAAGACACCAAGTGATGAAGTGTTTCAGGTGTAATTTTGTCCCTTTCTTCCTGCAAACAAGTCTTAAGGTGGGCAACAGTACGGGGTCTTCGTTGTCGCATTTTGCGCTTCAAAATGCGCCACACATTCTCTATTGGAGACAGGTCGGGACTGCAGGCAGGCCAGTCAAGTACCCGTACCCTCTTCCTCCGCAGCCAGGACTTTGTAATGTGTGCAGAATGTGGTTTTGCATTGTCTTGTTGAAATATGCATGGACGTCCCTGGAAAAGATGTCTTCTTGAAGGCAGCATATTGTGCTCCAAAATCTCTATGTACTTTTCAGCATTAATGGTGCCATCACAGAAGTGCAAGTTACCTTTGCCAAGGGCACTGACACAACCCCATACCATGACAGACCCTGGCTTTTGGACTTGTTGCTGGTAACAGTCTGGATGATCCTTTTCTTCTTTGGTCCGGAGCACACGGTGTCCATTCCTCCCAAAAAATACCTGAAATACTGATTCATCTGACCACAGTACACGTTTCCACTGTGTGATGGTCCATCCCAGATGCCTCCGAGCCCAGAGAAGTCAACGGCGCTTCTGGACACTGTTAACATAGGGCTTCCTTTTGGCACAGTACAGTTTTAACTGGCATTTGTGGATGTAACTACGTATTGTGGTACTTGACAAAGGTTTGCCAAAGTAGTCCTGAGCCCATGTGGTGAAATCGCTTATAGATGAATGACGATTCTTGATGCAGTGCCGCCTGAGGGATCGGAGATCACGGTTGTTCAGCTTAGGCTTGCGCCCTTGTCCTTTACGCACTGAAATTCCTCCAGATTCCTTGAATCTTTTAATTATGTTATGCACTGTTGAAGGTGAAATATCCAAATCTCTTCCTATCTTTCTTTGAGGAACATTGTTTTTAAACATTTCAATAATTTTCTCACGTATTTGTTGGCAAACTGGTGATCCTCGGCCCATCTTTGCTCCTAAAGGACTAGACCTTTCTTGGATGCTGCTTTTGTACCAAATCATAATTACAATCATCTGTTGACATCAACTGTTTCAAATCACATCATTATTTAACCAATTTACCTCATTACTAGCCCTAAATTGCTCCTGTCCCAACTTTTTTTGGAATGTGTTGCAGGTCTGAATGACAGGAAAGGATGTATATTTACAAATGACATGAAGTTGACCAGACAAAACATGAAATATTTTGTGTTCATATTGTCTGCAATGAAATACAAGTCAAAGTAAATTTAGAAATCACTACTTTCTTTTTTTATTTGCGTTCTCCATACTGTCCCAACTTTTTCTGATTTGGGGTTGTAGTTTTTGAATCAGGTCAGTAAATACCTGTAATATTTTCATCCTCACAGTCGTGACTAGGTTCTGAAGCAGGAATATCTGGAGAAGTATCATCTGAACTGAGATCTGCTGCTGTGAAGATGGTGTTTGTTAAAGAGGAGAGAGAGGAGAACATTATTGAACCAGAACACCAGAGAATAAAACACGAGGAACCAGAACCCTGCAGAACAAAACGGGAGGAACCAGAACCCTGCAGAACAAAACGGGAGGAACCAGAACCCTGCAGAACAAAACGGGAGGAACCAGAACCCTGCAGAACAAAACGGGAGGAACCAGAAACCTGCAGAACAAAACGGGAGGAACCAGAACCCTGCAGAACAAAACGGGAGGAACCAGAAACCTGCAGAACAAAACGGGAGGAACCAGAACCCTGCAGAACAAAACAGGAGGAACCAGAACCCTGCAGAACAAAACGGGAGGAACCAGAACCCTGCAGAACAAAACGGGAGGAACCAGAACCCTGCAGAACAAAACAGGAGGAACCAGAACCCTGCAGAATAAAACACGAGGAACCAGAACCCTGCAGAATAAAACATGAGGAACACGGAGGTTGGTTTTTATTCTTCATTCATCTGTTTGAATGAACTGTTTGCCTATAAAAGATGGAATGAACATCTTTGAATGGAACTGAGAAGTAAATCCAAAGAAAATAATAGCAGTGGAAAAATACTGCAATAAAAAACAAACACAATGTTATTGAAGAAGATAACTTTTTAAAATCAAGCAAAGTAAACTGCACACATCGGGTGTCGAATAAAAGAAAAGGAATGCCTAGAAATCTCTTTGTAATGAATTATTGCATAAATTCTTCCACTCGGCTGTTGTTAATTTTGCAACATGCAAATTATTATTTATAATGTTATACATAAAGCAGCTGTTTTAGAGAGCGAGAGAAAGAGAGATGGTCAGAATTATATTGGCACCGTAAGAAAATATGATCAGAGAAGGTTAATAATAAAATAAACCTGCATTTTTACCTTTTGATCTTTCAGAAAATAAATAAAAGTAAATAAAAAAAATATTTTTAGAGTTAAAAATCTAACTTGTTAACTATGCAGATATATTTTCACAGGCTTATTTGTTCATATCTACCAAGGCTGCAAAAATAGCTAATCGTTTGATAAATAAAGACTGAAAACACAATGTTAATTTGAGGTTAAACCTGCTTTCTGGTAGGTTTAATTTAAGCCTCAATTTAATAGTGAAATAATTCTAGTCTTCCTCCAGCTAAATTATGGACTAGACTAAGTCTAAGACTATTTAAAATAGGTCTGGATGATTTGGCCAAAATTTATATCACAATATATTTCTTAATTTCGGTCAACACAATTTAAAAAAAAAAAAAAAAAATCCTCAGAAAAATGGCCACAACAGTTGTCTGTACCTACAACTTATGAAAAAGGAAAAAAGTCTATGAGACCTCCTATAAAACTATATAATATTTTAGAAAACAAACGGCACAAATAAATGAACAACCTTTTATTTGTATTTAGCCTTCATACAACAAGAAATGTGAAATCACTGTTAAATAAACAATACTCTGTCTCACCTTATTAATGTTAATATATTTAAAGGGATAGTTCACTTTGAAATTAAAATTTGGTATCTATCAGCTTACCCCAAGGGCATCCAAGATGTAGGTGTCTTTTTTTCTTCAGTAGAACCAATTTTGATGTTTTTAGGTCAAACCGTTCTAGTCTGTCAGTCATATAATGGCAGGTATAGGTCACCGTCTCTATAAGAGGGAAAAAGAACATGCACAGAGAAATCCAAATTAAACAATTCCCCATCGTAACTACACATTGATGGCCTAAGACACGAAACGAGCGGTTTGTGTGAGAAAACGAACAGTATTTATATCGTTTTTTACCTCTTGTACACTCTTGTATATGAAATTTAATTGTAAGCTTTGTGAACAGTTTTGGAGAATTTGATGTTTCCTCACTCAAAGAATTTGAGGTTTTCATTCAAATTTCCTCATTGGGCAGTCGTTGCCTAATGGTTAGAGAGTTGGACTTGTAACCCAAAGGTTGTGGGTTCGAGTCTCAGGTCCGGCAGGAATTGTAGGTGGGGGAAGTGAATAACCAGCGCTCTCTCCACCCTCAATACCACGACTGAGGTGAGACCCTTGAGCAAGGCACCGAACCCCCAACTGCTCCACTGTGTGAGTGCACTTTGGATGGGTTAAATGCAGAGCACCAATTACGAGTATGGGTCACCATACTTGGCCACACATCACTTCACTCACTCAAAGAGATAGGAGCTGCACTTGCATGCCCGGGAGGCATTTTAAGGCCGGGACACACACCAAGGCGACTTCAAAGAACTAGCGGCGATCTAGCGTTGGCTTCTAGCAGCGTCAAGAAGCCAACAGTGTTGTCGCCTCGCATTGGCAGCGTCGGACAAAAAAGCTGCACTCGAACACACCACGCAGACTACAGCCGACGGCAAACTTAATATGTGCATCCAGCGCATGCTGAGATGAGTTAGCTGTCTATATCAGCAGCTATCAATATCAATAGTATATATTTGTCATTCAATAGGAGAATCCGGAACAAAGATATATGAGATAAACGCAGATATATGAAGCATAACCAAAGCAGTGCTTGCTTACCATTTTGAATGTCAGTTACATTGATAACTTTCTTCATTTCAAGCGACTCACGTTGTTATGATAACATATTGCTTGGGTAAGATCCCGTAACATTAGAGCAGTCTTCTGTTTGTGCCGCCTTCATTTACTTACTTGTTTTCATCACTTTCGCTTTAATTCTCTGGCACTAACTCAATCGCGAAACTAGGCATCCAATCAGAGTTCTCACTTTCCCCGACTGCCCCCATGGTCCCAACGGCAATTGAACATGTTGAATCCAGCAAACTCCTGCTGACGTGAGCCTGACCAGAGCCGATGAGTGGAACACCAAACAAACTGTGTGTCCCGGCCTTTAAAGATGGCCGCTGAGTGAAATTACTTGTTTTAAAGGGACGTTAACTGTTTTTCAATGCTAAGTATGCAAAGTTCAGACTTGAATCCTTGGTAGTTCGGAAATATATCAGGAAACATATCAAACACCACTGCCTCTTCATTTTCTTCACTGTATGTATCCTTAACAAAACAAATTATAAAACACAACCCTCTTTTCGTTTTCATTTAAAAAAAATAAAACACATGGTTTAGGCAATATGTCCACTTATACTCTGAGTATCTTCACTGTATGAATAATAAAATGAAATATTACATAAAGAACAATAGGGATGTAACGATTACCGGTTTGACGATAAATCATGCTAAAATTCCCCACGGTTAGTATTACCGTTTCATATTTTAATTAACATTAAAACCATATTTGATTACCGCGATTTGAACAATTCACGATAAATAAATACTGTCCAGCATAAAGCACAGTTTTCAGTAACATTCTCGCGTGCGCACAGCAGCAGAGTAGTTTCGTTTTGAGTGAAAAAGGGCATAAAAGCTGGGAGGCTCTAATAGAGTGCTAAGGGAATTATACAAATGAATATATGAATGAATTAATTATATGAATATACCTCTGAAGATTCAATGGCATTTTGTTTTCATCTTCGCTCCATGTAATACCTAAAGGAAGTGTTCTTAAAGGAACACTCCACTTTTTTGTAAATAGGCTCATGTTACACCTCCCCTAGAGTTAGATCAGTTTGACCGTTTTTGAATCCATTCAGCCGATCTCCGGGTCTGGCGGTAGCACTTTTAGCTTAGCTTAGCATAGATCATTGAATCGGATTAGACCATTAGCATCTCCCTCAAAAATGACCAAAGAGTTTCGATAATTTTCCTATTTAATGCTTGCCTCTTCTGTAGTTACATCGTGTACTAAGACTGACGGAAAATGAAAAGTTGCGATTTTCTAGGCCGATATGGCTAGGAACTATACTCTCATTCCGGCGTAATAATCAAGGAGCTTTGCCATACCATACCACCGTACTAGGGTTGTCACGGTACCAAAATTTCAGTATTCGGTACCAATACCAGTGAAAATCCACGGTTCTCGGTACCAATTTCGGTACCAAAGCAAAAATATGCTAATTAAAAAACACATTTTTATTAATAAAGTTAAACAAAAATAAACTGCACAAAAACCAATGCCATTCTTTATGCTTATTTAAAATTATTTCAAATTTTTCCACAATTAATAAAAGTATGAAAAAAGGTAAACAAGTTCCACCCAAATGTTTGTCATACTTCTGCTGCCGCTGAAAAACATCTGTAAACTGTCTGTTTTAGGGTTTGCTGGTGCTTCATGATCTTCCTGCAGCTGGAAAAGGAAAATATAATATTAGTAAAGCAGTGGACTGAGTCTGACCAAATACAACATTAGATCATTGACTCCAGCTAAAATATAACATTTCAGTAAATAACAAACCTCAGCTTTTATAATAAATTTAGATATGATTACATATATTTTAAGACAAGTGTATATCAAATAGATGGAAACTGTAGTATTAAAAACACTTTACATGACCTATCAAATAAACAATAGTTATATATTGCAATTCTTCTTCTTAGGGTTAATTTAAAAATTTACAAATACATAAAATCAATCAATCAAAGTTCAATCTTTTAAAATTATTTAATGCACAATGAACAAACATGAATGATCAAGTGCTTGTATTAAATAACATTCACAAACATTAATTAATGTTGTAAAAATATATTGTTCACTCACTGTAAGTTGATGTTAGATAATAACATGAAGTCATTGTAAAGTCTATACAGAGATAACATTTGACTGTACTTTCATTTAATACAAACTGTGTACATATTTAATTTTAAAGGGCTTTTAAACCTGCTAGTTATCCAGCCAAGAACAACAACAACTAGCAACTAACTAGCAAAAAAAAAAAAAAAAACAGGCCAGAACTGTTTTCTGACGGACTGATATGACATAAACACTGTTAACTGTTTGTACATTCTCCAACACGCATATTTTAGATTCACAATTCATTTAAAAGCCTCTGGTGTGTAACAATAGTAAATACCACCATGTCCTCCTGTTGTTTTTACCCTAATAAAAGATATAGGCGCATAAAGTAGTTAATAAAGAAACTTCATTCCAATGCTCATTATATTAGCGTTAACCGCTCTTATGCTAAGGATTAACTCCGCTATAACGGCAGTTTATTTTAATCTGACATTCAAATTCAAATATGGAATAATATTCATAACAGAATATCTAAATATTAAATATTAAATTGAAACTTACCTGCTTGAACTCTTTCATTTGATCCGGGTGTCAGTCTTTAAAGTGTTGTTAGTTTGATGCATTTCCTCCGTTTGATGTCGGCACGTCTCAGTGCTTTTATGAAGAGAGCGCATCTGCAGCTTTCAGATCACGCAGCAATAACCGGGTCGACCGGGTCCTCAGTACCACCGGGACTTAAAGAAACTTGGTACCGTGACGTTTTCTTCTTTTTAGTACCGACTTGGTACCGAAGTACCGGGTCTTTTGACAACATTACACCGTACCATGGCTGCAGCAGTCGCAATGATATTACGCAGCGCCTGAAAGTAGTCCCCAGCTAGGTAACTAGTTAGGGCGTGTTCACACTTGGCGTCTTTTTTGACTAGAAAAAGTTGACGAGCGCTTTTTTAGTAAAATAAAAAGCTGGCAGCGTTTTGTATACAAATAGCAGCCGAGGGCGTCTTTTGTTGCTATAACAACAGCTGCAACGGTAACCTAGCGCTGTGTGCTGCAGAAATGTCGGGTTTTGAAGTTAACGGGGAGGGTATGTCAGTTCACAATGACGTTTGTGGGAGCGCGACATTATACAGGGAAGGAAACTGTATGGTGCTTCCAACAATTTAGTCCAGGAGCTCCGGCTGGATGATGCACGGTTTCATATACCTCCTTGTGCTCCGAAACTAATACGATCTGTCTACCGGCTATCTTATCCTTTTTCTTGTTGTTTTTGTTGTTATGGAAACGACTCGCCACTCGCTTGTCATTGGTCAACTGTCAAAAAGGCGCTTGACGTAGGGCGTTTTTTTCAGAAAAGTTAAACTTTTTTCAACTTGAAAAGACGCTCTGAGCTGCAGAAAAAGACGTCGGTGCTGGCGTTTTAAAAAGCGCTCAGGACTTTTTTGAAAACACTGTTTACTCCATAGGATTATAATGTAAAACAGATGCCGGCAGTTTCAAAAAAGACGTCAAGTAGAACATAGCCTTATGATATAGCTCAACAAATCCGATAACATTGGTAATGTTAGAAACAAGAAACAATCTTTAGAGCGGTTGAATAATATAGATGGAACAGCAAATAATAAGGGACACTTTTTCAACAAAATGAATGTTAGATAATTGTGTAGTTGATCAAACATATTTAATAGTTTTCCTTATAGAAACATGAGATTTGTGTCTAATGTTTTAAAAAAATATATTTTGATGATCAATGTACCTCATTCATGAAAAGTTTCAGGGAGGTAAAATTTATAAAATTGCATCAAAAGGAACACAATTTTGAATAGAAATTGTCTTTACACTGTTACACCACGGTTCACTTTTATGTACTCTCACATTTCTGTTTTTGTTTGTTTTTATTTGTTTGTTTTTCAAGTTACTGACAAATGAACTGTGTAGAATATCAGAGACCTGAATCAGAAAAATTTCAGATGCGATCAGAACATTGAAACCTGAGGAGCTAACATTCCAGAGAGAGAGAGAGACCAAGGAAACGTCGTAAATCAGATTCCTAGCTCAGCCCGTCTGAAGCAAGCAAACTAACCAACTCGTTCACAGAACGGCTTGCAACATTAAAACAAAAGAACACTTATTGATAATTCCAATTCATTAAGGAGACTGTCAAATTTGGGGCAAGTAATCAAGATTAATGGTCACCAGATGACCATCACATGGGTTCCACGCTGAAAAACCACGAGCTACAGACTTGCTTAGATTGACTACCCCCACACAAGACAAATGACCACACTGGAATTCCTTTGTCACAGAGACTCTTCTCCATATGCTACAAAAATCATCTTAAAGGGACTTAGGAATTGTTTCTCTGCATAGAAATAACCATATCATGTATGTAACCCACACAATTAGACTATCATGTTTCAATCAAATATTATGTATGTCTTTTTAATCATTATTGAATAGCTGAAGGATTAATATTCATGTTTGGTATGTATGAGTGTGAAAAATCATGCTTTAAACGTTTCTTCCAATCAATTCTTTGTCAAATGTATCATAGTCTTGTTATAAAATCACATCCAAAAGTATACTTTGCAAGAGCTTGGAAAATTCGGACCAGATAACATAACATGATTTATGATTGGGGGCAGAAACAAAGCAACACCCCGAGCCAGAACAGTATCTAATTGGTCAAGACAAGCATTAGGAGGTGTCTGAAAGCAGAGTTTAAAACCTCAGGACACCATCAAACGCTCTCTTGAATCTTCTCTAAAAAAATGCTCTTTTTACTCTCTTGAATCTTACTCTTAGTTCTCGCTAAGAATCTCTTCTCACTTCTTCTTAAAATGCTCTCTTTTGCCACGCGTTTTGACGCTGCTCTTTGAGCGCCATGTGCTGTGGCCTAGCGGCCAGTTGCGATCATGATAAGAAGAAATACCACCTAGTCTCTTTACATCCGTGTATTCTTTTATTTTAGTTTCTCTTCTTTCCGTTGAGTTTCGTGTTCAAAAGTTATGTTTGCCGCAAAGTCCAGCTCCGACTGCACCCATTTCAAACTTCAACTAGCAATGGACTCAGACCATTCGTCAGCCAACGCCCAAGACGTCACTATGAAAGACCACTGAACTGTCAGCCAACCAGTAACCTGGGAAACCCCCTTTCCTGCAATGATGATGACAGAAGGGAATCCCGTAACACAAAGACAACGCAAGTAAAACAACTCCAGACTTTTAGCTGAATTGGTGCATTTACTATAATTTTTAGCCTCATTGAGAAACTCAAAGCGAGGTTTAAATAAGTGATTGATGGTTGTTAAGGTCTATGCAATTGCACATATTGCTATAAACTTGGGATTTCATATTTTCATTCTCTTAAACTCATCTTTCCTTACTTTCTCTCTTCTGCAACGTGTGAATGTGTGTGTTCATGTGTTAGATTAGTTTCATGTCTTAGATTTATCAAATAAAGCCTTGTTTATATTGAAAAGAGAAGGATCTTGTGTTTTGTGCTCATAAGTTAATGTCTTAATCTGCCGATTGGTGCTACTGTGCTATTTAATAGTGTTTTCACTATATTTTGGATTTTAATATCCAGTGCAGTTTGTTATACGGCTTGTTCAGTGAATCGCCGTGAAACAGTGAGTCTGTTCAAATTCCCTATAAAATCATTAATGATTCCCTAAATTGACCCGTTTCCCTTTAAATTATATATTAATATTACGTTTCAACGTTACATTGGTGGAGAATGTGGGCAGATAAATCTAAATTGTGAGCATAAACCGAGTTATTTAATCTTTTCTATTGCCGCGGATGAGAGAAGCTTCTGAGCGGAGACTAGCGTGTGTGTGACGTCAACAGCGCGCAACGCTTGAATGAACACAGAGAAGTCTGTAACTAGAGCAAAGAGTTTCTCAAACTGCAGTAAGTGAACTTAGTTATCTGAGATCGTACGATAAGGTATGAATTGAGCGTGTTCCTCTTTTCTGTAATGCCTTGTGTTAAAGCTGAATTGATGCCCTGCGAGTTCCAGATCATTCAATAGCTATAACGTTACTCTCGAATCTCAGTTAACTGTTAGCTGAACGAGCTAAACTGCAGCGATTAAACGGGAATAAATCGGTGTATAAATAATAGTTTTGAGCGTGTTCCTCAAATCTATTTATCAGAGCCTTCTTTTTCATAGTTTGATTAAGTGCGTGTTCCACTGTAAAATCATCTATGCTATTTACCATTAAACATTACAGAATAATGCTTGCCTGTACTGTTACACTGTTCACTAAATTAATTTAATCTCGCGCAACACTGAGCGTGTCCGAGAGATTTGAACGGGAGTTTGAGCTTGATCAAATAAAGTTTAACTTGAACCAACAGCGAAGAAAACCTGTTGTGTTTACGTGGCCAGAGAAACTGGCACGGGCTTTTATGATCGTTATCACCGTTTCCCTCAACCTCAGCACCAAGCTGCTATTTGAATAAAGTTTAATCAAACTCTGAACGAACGGAGAGTTTAAGTGCCACATCGCAGAACCAACTAAAAGCGGTGTTGTTATTTGTACAGTGTTGAAATGCGCTGACATTTCATGTAACATACGTTAACTGTACTTGCAATGCAAAGATGCTAACTTAGTCTACTAGAGTTTGTTTTGGTTGCCACAGTGACGATCGTGACACGGAAGTCTTAACCTACTTCCGGAGCAACTTTGAACTGCGCACGCGCAGCACTCCGACGCTACTGTAAACAAAACTCCATGCTGTTGCTAAGCTAATGAAAAGGTTGTGTTTACAGTGAAGTATATGCTAAAGGCATTATCCTCAAAAGTTAGCAGTTAGCATTGAAATCCAGTGGTTAAATATAGTGTGTGTTTGAAAAGGCTAAAGTGGTTTAACCCTTTAAACATCTCAACTAATACACTTGTTGGTCTTTCTCTTTCTTATTTCTCTAATTTCTCACTTCTTACCACTTATTTGTATTTTTACTAGAAAGGGAAATACGAGTTCACAATTATTAATTGTGCCAAATTCAAAATTTAATTAAAACATTAAATTTATTTGGAATCATTCAAATTTCCCCTCAGGTCATTTCATATGATCATTACTTCTAGTATTCTCTTCTGGGCCCAATCATTTTAGGTACAAATAAGTCTTGAACTTGGAAAGTTTAAGTAAACTTACCCTACCTAATTGAATTATTACCCATATTATTAGATTCTATTCAGACTTAGATTCACTCATTACTTTGTTTATTGCGTTTTACCCCTTCATTCTTCCTGTTTTTGTTATACACTTAGCCACTATTTTTATTTACTGATTTCCCCCTTTATTTAATTTCAGTTTTTTGTTTATTTTACCATTTATTACCTTTTAATTTTACTTGGGCTTACCATCGTCTTTCCTTTGTGTATCCTAGCTTAGGAACGACCTGAGCCTTAAAAAGAGACATTGTTATCCCTCACTACGAGTTCAAATAAATTAAAGGGACAAATCTCTTTCACACAAAATTCATTTTTGTTGATAGTTGTGTAACAACTGAAAACAATACACTACTCGTAGTCGGGCATAACTGCTTGCTAGTGGACCCGATCCACTCAACTTGCTGTCTTTTTCTCTTCTCTCCTGTTCTATCTTGCTTTCTTTCCTCTTCACTTGACACATTTGTAGGGACCTGGATGTAAGAACCATCAATCAATTATAAGTGAATGAGATACACAATCTTGTCAAAAAAGATGTCTCATCTTTATGAATTTGTTTGTAATAAAACCCTCTTTCGTTCTTCCTAGCCTCCCCAGATTTGAAAACGCAATCCAAATTTTAACATCTCATCCAAACGCTGAGATCAATTTAATAGAGAAGTTTTGAGCAATCGTTGCCTTCGCAGCCTCCCTGGTGAGCGGTCCAACTGTAAGGTGTACGGTTGTCAATCCTGTCAGACTAAGGAAAGAGATATAAAAATTATTATTATATTCATTTGTCTAAAACAGAGATTTAATAATATTGTTTGCCTCCTTGATGATAACATTTTAATTGAAAGAAAAAAAAAGAATTTCTCATTGGAAAAAAAAGGAATCGTTTCTTTTAATTGAATTTGTTTTTCACCTGTTTCTCTCTTTTCCCTCTTCCTCATTAGAGTGACAAAGTCTTCACGTCTCTAGTCTACCTAGATACCCTGAGACCAACACAGTCATCACCACATTTCACTAGTGGTTCAAAATCACTGACACAACACTTAGTTGTCGCACCACACATAGGCTTGTACCCCACACAGATCTGTGTCAGTCTCTCTTCTCCCCAGCATGCCAACATGCCGCAGACTGCAGACCCCTTTGCCCAAGGGGAAGATGTGAACACTTGGCTGAGAGGCACGACAGACAGCCTCACCCCCAAGACGTTTGAACTGTTATTATTCTTAATAATAATCCTAATTCTGAGAAGATTCCTGACACAAGATTCAAGCCAGAACAACAACCACGAGGAGCTAGTCAAAATCACCAGCTCCCTAAGCTATGCCTTCACAACCCAGCTGCAAGAGGAACTGACATGTGCTCAACGCCGCATAGACAAGCTGGAAGTGAAAGTTCAAGATCAACTCAAAGCACCCAACGAGAGGGAGCAGGAAACAACGGAACAAGTTAAGGAGCTACAAACAGCCCTGACAGCAGCTCAGCTCGAGCAACAACATGCAAAGGCTGCCCAGGAAGACCTGGTAAACAGACTCCAGTATGCCAAACAGCTACTAGAGAAAGCCAAGAATGACATTAGTGATAAGAATGCTGAAATAGGTGCCTTGAAAGACCACCTTGAAAGGTACAGAACTGAAATAGACAATCTGACCCAACAGCTAGACGATAACAACGATCAGCTCTACATGGTCAGAAAATAACTGAAACATGCTTATGAGCAGAAACAAGAGCCAAGGCGAGAGAAACATCACTCAGCCTCACCTCTGTTGAACAGAGCAGAGCCCCACATCCAAGAACTGGTATACAGCGAAAGAAGCGAAGGGCTACAACCCAAAACCTCACCTGCCTTCGCCACAGAACTCTTTCCTGTAAGTGAAAGAAAACCTCCCATCCAAGCAGACCTCGGAGCTGCACATGGGATGACCATCAAAGACCTCGACAAGCTGTCTAAGAACATCAGCAAGTTCAAACCGAACTCCACAGAGGGCCACACCATCCAGGCCCATCTGCAAGATATTGACTTTTATCTAGAAATGAGACCTCATGTGACTGACAGAGACAGGTTATACCTCCTTAGAGCCACGTCCAGTTCCGAGGTACGAAACTTCCTAGATCGACAGCCCAGTCGAACGAAGTCAGACTACCAGCTACTTCGTGAGGTCCTGATTAAAGAGTTTTCCGACCCTGACTCGGAAAATGGACTGTTAACTGCCTTAGAAACCAAACAAGGTCGACAAGAGGCTCCACAAGCTTACTACAACCGACTCCGACAAGCCTACTTTGGTGCACACAACGAACCTGACCTTGAAGAGGATGTGAACTTCAAAAGGCTCTTCCTAAGAAATATGCACCCTGGAGTCAGCCACCATCTAGGCGTCATGGCCTGTCCATGCTCCATGACCATCCAACAGTTGCGTGACCTAACACAGAAGGCCTACAACAAGCAGAAGATGGCCTCAAAGAAAGGTAACAAAACATCTACACTCTTGAACTCTGTCAACAAAGACTCAAGCCTTGCACTGGACGACACCCAGTTGCATCACAACACCAGAGTCCTCCATCAAGAGCACAGAGAACGTGACCCCCATGTCCACGACAGCTATCAGCCCAACCACTGGGAAAATCCATGGGGCCACGCTTCTCAAGAAACCCAAAAGATGAGAACAACTGGAAACCTAACCAGACGTCCAAAGGTAATCGCCTGACTCATCCAAGAGCAACTCGTGTGGGTAAGCGGCAACGAAACCCACCTCAGCATCACTCAGACATGCACAGTGCTGAGTATGCTCAAGAACAATACAGCTTACCGTCAGAAGACATGGAACATGTCATGAGACAACTGAACAAGTTCCTTCAAGATAAGCTGAACACGGATGACTACAAAATTGAGTCATGCTCGCTGTGACCAGCGACAGAACGGAAGGCCGGCGATCACATGGTGCACCACCATATCAGAGATGACAAGCACCTGTTCAACAACCACCCAGAATGAGCAAGTCTCTCACAGCCAGCCGTTGATGAAACTGAGGTACCAGAGAACATCACCTCACTCACTCATCACTCACTAGCAAACTGCTAAACGAACTCCAACTTCAAGAACCACATTCATGTCTGTGCAACAGTAACCACCAAAGCACAGAAGGTCAGAAGGTCTGCCACATCCAGAAGGCAGCACAAGAGGAATGCAACATAGGAGACGAAGTTTGCATCCCAGCTTCACACAGCCATGCCAAACTACCTCCGACTGTCTGCTAAAGAACTTCCTGCCTCTCTGGACTGACCCCCATTAGATCATGGACACGCCCCCATTCCAAGCCAAGGATGCAGAGAGCCCGTCTTCACTGACATACCCGAAAAGGGGGGAGACAACACAGACTGAAACAGATCTGACCACACCTACACACCTACACTACACCATTAACACACACAACGTTACTTACACCCAGAGGTAACCACATCTACTGATAACACATTCAACAAACATATTCTTCCCACAAGTAGAATATCTCAATTTTAGCGTAACAAAGTTACATACACCACCATGAAGAAACATGCAGCTATCTTCACAATAGGTAGAACACCTGACACTAAGTTAAGGTACATGTCTCCCTAGCTGCACATGACATCCTAGCTCAACAGTAGTTGCAAACCATGCTAGGAAAACCCACAGCAGCTTTGTTTTGTTTTGTTCTTTTACCTATCCTTTTCCTTACCCTCTTTCTCTAGTAGGTGAAACACCTAGACACCCTGCAAGGGTCAAAGGTCTGATATTAGGATTGACTCGCAACACCTAATATCCGCAAGCCACTCTAAACTGAATGGAAGCCAGAGAGCTCCACGCACGATAGGTCAATTCATTTTACCACAAATGATGTCATCAGAAACTAAAGGTGAACATTAATTTAAGACAACTTAAAAGGAACAAACTAATTTAATCACAAAACTTGATCGAAGAATCAGAGTATTGAACCGAATTAGAACAACAATTTCCAAATTGAACTATTCAATTTACTAAACTATATTGACTAATTCAAATAACCGCCTGTACCTAAATAACCTGATGCCCTGCACCAGTACAGTAATGGTCATGGAAGTGTTGTCTTGTTGTTTGCTGTGTTTTTGTCTGCTGCTTCTGCCCTTGTTTTCCCAGTGCTTGCCGATGTCTCCAACTCGACACCACCAATCAAGGGGGGATATGTAGAATATCAGAGACCTGAATTAGAAAAATTTCAGATGCGATCAGAACATTGAAACCTGAGGAGCTAACATTCCAGAGAGAGAGAGACCAAGGAAACGTCGTAAATCAGATTCCTAGCTCAGCCCGTCTGAAGCAAGCAAACTAACCAACTCATTCACAAAACAGCTTGCAACATTAAAACAAAAGAACACTTATTGATAATTCCAATTCATTAAGGAGACTGTCAAATTTGGGGCAAGTAATCAAGATTAATGGTCACCAGATGACCATCACATGGGTTCCACGCTGAAAAACCACAGAAACAGACTTGCTTAGATGGACTACCCCCACACAAAGAGACAGACCACACTGGAATTCCTTTGTCACAGAGACTCTTCTCGATATGCTACAAAAAAATCATCTTAAAGGGACTTAGGAATTGTTTCTCTGCATAGAAATAACCATATCATGTATGTAACCCACACAATTAGACTATCATGTTTCAATCAAATATTATGTATGTCTTTTTAATCATTATTGAATAGCTGAAGGATTAATATTCATGTTTGGTATGTGTGAGTGTGAAAAATCATGCTTTAAACATTTCTTCCAATCAATTCTTTGTCAAATGTATCATAGTCTTGTTATAAAATCACATCCAAAAAGTATTCTTTTTCAAGAGCCTGGAAAACTCGGACCAGATAACATAACATGATTTATGATTGGGGGCAGAAACAAAGCAACACCCCGAGCCAGAACAGTATCTAATTGGTCAAGACAAGCATTAGGAGGTGTCTGAAAGCAGAGTTTAAAACCTCAGGACACCATCATTCACCCTCTTAAAATCTCTTACTCTTGTACTCTTAAAATGCTCTTTTTTTACTCTCTTGAATCTTACTCTTAGTTCTCTCTAAGAATCTCCTCACTTCTTCTTAAAATGCTCTCTTTTGCCATGCGTTTTGACGCTGCTCTTTGAGCGCCATGTGCTGTGGCCTAGCGGCCAGTTGCGACCATGATGAGAAGAAATACCACCTAGTCTCGTTACATCCGTGTATTCTTTTATTTTACTTTATTTTCTTTCTGTTGAGTGTCGTGTTCAAAAGTTAAGTTTGCCGCAAAGCCCAGCTCAGACTGCACCCGCTTCAAACTTCCACTAGCAACGGACTCAGACTATTCCTCAGCCAACGCCCAAGACGTCACTACGAAAGACCACTGAACTGTCAGCCAACCAGCAACCTGGGAAACCCCCTTTCCTGCAATGATGATGACAGAAGGGAATCCCGTAACACAAAGGCAACGCAAGTAAAACAACTCGACTTTTAGCTGAATTGGTGCATTTAATACAAATTTTAGCCTCATTGAGAAACTCAAAGCGAGGTTTAAATAAGTGATTGATGGTTGTTAAGGTCTATGCAATTGCACATATTGCTATAAACTTGGGATTTCATATTTTCATTCTCTTAAACTCATCTTACCTTACTTTCTCTCTTCTGCAATGTGTGAATGTGTGTGTTCATGTGTTAGATTAGTTTCATGTCTTAGATTTATCAAATAAAGCCTTGTTTATATTGAAAAGAGAAGGATCTTGTGTTTTGTGCTCATAAGTTAATGTCTTAATCTGCCGATTTGTGCTACTGTGCTATTCAATAGTGTTTTCACTATATTTTGGATTTTAATATCCAGTGCAGTTTGTTATACGGCTTGTTCAGTGAATCGCCGTGAAACAGTGAGTCTGTTCAAATTCCCTATAAAATCATTAATGATTCCCTTTGAGCTAAATTGACCTGTTTCCCTTTAAATTATATATTAATATTACGTTTCAACGTTAAACTTAGGACAGGGGTTTTCAACCTTTTAGGACATGCGCCCCCCCCAAGTTTGTCTAATTTCACTCACTAAATTCATTTTTTCTTTTGCTCTTTTTGATTAACATTACTTACACAAGAAATGCACGGATCCGTTATACTGATGTACATTTGATATTTACTTTACTGTTTACGTTCACTTGAAACAACCGACTGTGCTTACGAGGATATTCCTCAAGACAGCCACTGGTATTCACCTGCTGTCTCAGAAGGCTATCTGTTTGTGCGCGCCGAAACGCTCTGTCACAGCATGTGAGTACCGCGTTGAGATGTCTTGGGCTTAAAATTACTTTGTTTAAATTGACAAGACTTAAAACACGTGAGAATTAAAAACTTTCTGGAGGAAGCAGAACTGGCCTGATCCTTAAGATAGTTTTGGGGGGCTGAAACCCACCTAAAAAGGGTTTAGAACCACCCCTGCCTGGTATAGCGTGCATAATTATACTGAAACATAAATATATAACCAGTTTACCTGATTCAATGTGATGGCTGAGCCTGTTTCTGAGATAACAACATGCCAATCCGTGGTTGGATTTCTGACATGACTAACCGTAAATCATTTTACACCATTCTCACTGTCGCCTAACAGCGGGAGTCAGATTGCCCCCTAGCGGATGGCTAAAGATTTGAAAGCTCGTATTCATAAATCTTCAAGGCAATGTCTCTGAATTAATTGATGCTCGCGCCCCCCTTGACAGGTGCTGGCGCCCCCCACAGGTTGAAAACCCCTGCCTTAGGAGGCTGCTTAAGATATATCTTTTTACTTGCGACGTTATAAGGTGCTGTCCATGGCGGTGGTGCTGAATTGGTTGATATCAGTGGCTCGAGAATCAATTATTCACTCTATGCATGGGCTGGTTCACTACGTTATGTGAGAAAGCAATGTTCTTTATAAAAGAAGTGTTAATTTTAAATAAAGACAAAAAACTCTTTCCTGTTAGAATGCAACGAAATTGTGAGAAACTTTTACTTTCACTTTGCAAAACAGATCACGTCAGGGAAGAAAACCAAGGAAGAAAAATATATGCCCAGAGCACCTCCCAGTGGTCCCCACATAAAATACAAGGGAAAAAAACTAAATGACACACTGCTCAATAATTTAACAGCTTTTAACAAATGAAAACAATATATACACACAATTCCAGCAGAAAAAAAACATTATGGTAAAAGTGCTTTCCAACAAGAAGCACTTCATAAATAGTTGAAATTGCATTTATCAGGACTCATGGGATCTTACAACAATAATTCAAATTGCAGACTACATCCAACCCTGAATGTTTTATATAATTTCGTAATGACTGTGCAAACATGTAACCTCAGGCCCAAACATATCATGCCTCAACCTGCTACACTGGCAGTATGCCTTCACTGTCCTTTGAAAGGGTAATTTATATTATCATAATATATTTGCCATAGTGTCTTCATTTACTCCACAACCAAGGTTGATTGTGCAGCAGCTGTATCACATTATTGGTGTAAATCACTAGTTTCTGTAATTGGATGACCTACTCAATAAAAGCACAACACACAAAACAGATAATCAACAGCTACAGCAGCAACAGAGGAAAAGGCCCTGGCATTCCTTGGAGAAGCGGCCTCACAGGGTATCAAAGTGCAATGTGGTCTTTGAAAGTCAGCTGGTCATCAAAGATTTTACCAAGATTTTTGACTGAACTTGATGGGGTAATTGTTGATGGACCTAGCTGGATGGGGAAATCATGCTGTAGAGTTGGAGTGGCAGGGAAGACGAGAAGCTTGATCTTTGCCAGGTTGAGCTGTAGGTGATGTCCTTTCATCCATGCCGAGATGTCCACCAGGCAGCCTGAGATCCATGCAGCTACCATCTGCATCGATCATCTGGGTGAACTGAAAGATAGAGCTGAGTGTCATCATACCAGTGGTAAGAGAAACCATGTGCCTGTATGATGGATCCCAGTGATGTAGTGTATATGGAGAAAAGGAGGGGTCCAAGAACTGATCCCTGAGGAACTGCAATGAGCAGTTGATGTGCTTTGGATACCTCCCCTCTCCAGGCCACCCTGAAAGGCCTACCTGTGAGATAGGATTCAAACCAGTGAAGTGGAATCCCTGTGATGCCCAGTGATGAGAGGGTGGACAGGAGGATCTGATGATTCACAGTATTGAAGGTGACAGATATATCCAGCAGAATGAGAAGTGATGATTTGGAATCCGTTTTCGCAATCCACTGAGCTTCAGTGACAGACAGTAATGCAGTCTCAGTTGAATGGCCACTTCTGAAACCTGATTGGTTATTGGTTCATTTTAAGATTTTAAATTACAACCCCACATCAGAAAAAGTTGGGACGCTGTGGCGCTGCTGGGGATGCCTGTGCCGGCGGACGTAGGTTGCCAGCCTGGCACCCGCACTGTTCCGGGGTTGGTCCGGGGGGGGCTTGGGGTTCTGGGGGCGCTCTGCCTCCGGGTTGGGGTTACGGCTGGGCCTGGGGGGCTTGGGTCCTGGTTGGTGTGCCGCCGGGAGCATGGGTTGGTGCATGCGCTTGGGCCCGGCTCTGGTGTGGGGGTCTTCGATGCATCGGTGCCTCCGCGGGGGGGGGGGGGGGGTCTAATAGAGGCGGGGTAAATGGGCTTTACCTGGGTGTCTTATTGTCTTATGTAGTCTGGGAGCTGACTGAATGATGGGGTGGGGTAGTTTTTCCTCTGCTGTGGGGTCTGGTGGGCCGCCCCGGGCCCTGGTCTGGATGGGCCTGGGCCCCCCGCCCTGGGCAGATTTGGGGTAACGGGGGTGCCTATGGGGGTCAGCGGGGGAGCTGGCTAGCGGGGGGTATTTTGCCCCCTCTGATGCTTTCCTCCCCATCCCTAAGGCTTCACTTCTCCCGCTCCATCACACCAACACATAGGTAGGGTTTTGAGGTGCGGGTTGGGATGGGATGCGGGGGAGGTGGTACTCCTCTGTCTCCTCGTGGCCGCCTGCATCTCAATCACACATTACAGCTTAGACATTTTCATTACTTACTGTCACATGACACATACATATAGGGCTTTGGGGGTGGGCACACTGAATGGCATCCGGAGGGCGGTCTGTTCATTCAGCCTTCCCTCTGGTGCCAGTGCCCACTTCTCAATTTTAAGTTGCACATAGACATTGAGGGCTCTAGGGAGGGGACGAGCTGACACAAGTTTGTGGAGGGTGCCCCTCCCCTGTTTTAAAGCACCCGTGTTTTAAAGCACCTTAGAACAACACACACCAACACTACATTTGAGCGGGTGGGGTGAAGCATGGGGTTTTTTTTTGTTTTTTTTTCTCACACCCCTGTTCTCTGTTCTCTGTCTGGGGCCGGAGGCTGTGAGGATGAGCTGGCCGCCCGGTCGGGGTCTGGGCTGTTGGTTTTCTCTGCTGCTGCGGGGACCGGGGTGGTCTTCCTGTCCCCACGCCGGAGCGAAGGGGGTTCAGCTCCGGGATCGGGCGCTGACTACCCCTCTGGGGGTGGTGGTGCCTGGATCTAGGAGTATAGAGTGCATATGGGGAGTGTGAGTGTGGGTATCGTGTCCATTTTTGTGTGTCTACATGTGGGGCGAGGGTGTGAATATTCGTTTGCGTGCATGAGGGTGGGAACGTATGCTTGTGTATATGTGTGCTTGTTCGTCTACGTCTATGTGTCAGGTCGGGCCTTAGACTCCACCTCACTCATCATCTTAGTCGACCCCCACCCCACCACCATGCCCTGCCGGTGGAGGATGCCGCCGGTGCATTGGTGGTTTCTCGCGCCGGGGCAGGATGCTCGGGTGAGCGCCGGCCCGCTCTCGGCGGTCGCTTGGCAGGGCCTGGCCCTACTGGCCTTGCTGGGCCCCGATTGGGGGGTGGGGGGCCTTTGGGTCTCCGAGCCCAGGGCCCGGTCTGCCCTGGTGTGGTCGGATGCCGGTGGAGCCTGCGGGCTTGCCGCCATGGCACCCTGGGGCGTCTACACTGTGGCTGTCGGAGGTCCCGCCTTCGGGCTCTCCTCTGCCCTTTTCTGGGTGGAGGCTGCGGTTGTCCCTGCGGTGGTTCTCCTGGGGGTCCCGTGCCCTGGGGGCCCCCCGGATGTTTGGGGCCCGGGTCTTTTCCATGCCTGCTTCATGCCTTGTGGGATGGCACTGTTGTTCCCCACACACACTATTAAACATTTACATGGAGGAACCTTATGAACACAAGCGCGCTCACACACACAGGTGTACACTCAAGCATTCACATTGGTGTAAAAACAGGTGCTCACAGACACACATTGTCTTGATCTGCTGTTGCTTCAAAACTTATTTTGTAATATTAGTTATGTGTGCTGCTCAATAACATTTAACATTTAGAATTTATTGTGATTCATACAGATGTTAGTTGTTGCTGCAGTCTCTCGGATGTTGTGTCTTCTGTTGTTTTCTTCTGTTGTTTTCTCTTTTTGTCAGCAGGTATCGAAGCAAATTGTCTGGTTTTGTTTTTTTTGTTTGTTTTATTTCTTTTTTTCTTTTTTTTCTTTCTTCTCTCTCTTGTTTTCTCTGTCCCCTGGTCTTGTCTGTCATAGTGTGGTTAAATAAAAGGGTATATAAAATTAAATTAATTAATTAAAAATAAAATAAAAAATAAAATAAATAAATAAAATAAAAAAAAAAAAAAAAAAAAAAAAAAAAAAAGGCTGTGAATGATGATAGCATAGCCACACATACGTACTGTCATGTGTTATCTGTGTTACTGACAGGCCGGAAAAAAAAAAAAAAAGAAAAAGTTGGGACAGTATGAAAAACGCAAATAAAAAAAGAAAGTAGTGATTTCTAAATTTACTTTGACTTGTATTTCATTGCAGACAATATGAACACAAAATATTTCATGTTTTGTCTGATCAACTTCATGTCATTTGTAAATATACATCCTTTCCTGTCATTCAGACCTGCAACACATTCCAAAAAAAGTTGGGACAGGAGCAATTTAGGGCTAGTAATGAGGTAAATTGGTTAAATAATGATGTGATTTGAAACAGTTGATGTCAACAGGTGATTGTAATTATGATTTGGTACAAAAGCAGCATCCAAGAAAGGTCTAGTCCTTTAGGAGCAAAGATGGGCCGAGGATCGTCAGTTTGCCAACAAATACGTGAGAAAATTATTGAAATGTTTAAAAACAATGTTCCTCAAAGAAAGATAGGAAGAGATTTGGATATTTCACCTTCAACAGTGCATAACATAATTAAAAGATTCAAGGAATCTGGAGGAATTTCAGTGTGTAAAGGACAAGGGCGCAAGCCTAAGCTGAACAACCGTGATCTCCGATCCCTCAGGCGGCACTGCATCAAGAATCGTCATTCATCTATAAGCGATATCACCACATGGGCTCAGGACTACTTTGGCAAACCTTTGTCAAGTACCACAATACGTAGTTACATCCACAAATGCCAGTTAAAACTGTACTGTGCCAAAAGGAAGCCCTATGTTAACAGTGTCCAGAAGCGCCGTCGACTTCTCTGGGCTCGGAGGCATCTGGGATGGACCATCACACAGTGGAAACGTGTACTGTGGTCAGATGAATCAGTATTTCAGGTATTTTTTGGGAGGAATGGACGCCGTGTGCTCCGGACCAAAGAAGAAAAGGATCATCCAGACTGTTACCAGCAACAAGTCCAAAAGCCAGGGTCTGTCATGGTATGGGGTTGTGTCAGTGCCCTTGGCAAAGGTAACTTGCACTTCTGTGATGGCACCATTAATGCTGAAAAGTACATAGAGATTTTGGAGCACAATATGCTGCCTTCAAGAAGACATCTTTTCCAGGGACGTCCATGCATATTTCAACAAGGCAAAACCACATTCTGCACACATTACAAAGTCCTGGCTGCGGAGGAAGAGGGTACGGGTACTTGACTGGCCTGCCTGCAGTCCCGACCTGTCTCCAACAGAGAATGTGTGGCACATTTTGAAGCGCAAAATGCAACAACGAAGACCCCGTACTGTTGCCCACCTTAAGACTTGTTTGCAGGAAGAATGGGACAAAATTACACCTGAAACACTTCATCACTTGGTGTCTTCAGTCCCTAAACGTCTTTTAAGTGTTGTGAAAAGGAATGGCAACATTACAAAGTGGTAAATGCTTTACTGTCCCAACTTTTTTTGGAATGTGTTGCAGGTCTGAATGACAGGAAAGGATGTATATTTACAAATGACATGAAGTTGACCAGACAAAACATGAAATATTTTGTGTTCATATTGTCTGCAATGAAATACAAGTCAAAGTAAATTTAGAAATCACTACTTTCTTTTTTTATTTGCGTTTTCCATACTGTCCCAACTTTTTCTGATTTGGGGTTGTACATTTATCCTCTAGTTGACTTTCTAAGTCTGATCAAAATAACTGTTTTGCAGTAATTATATTGAAATGACTGATCATCCTTCAGAAATTAGTGTTTGTCAATGAGGCTTTAGAGTGGATTAATGTATTGATGTGTCTTTGATAAAAAGCAAATGTATTATTTGGATGTTATTTTTATGTTATCACTATGCATTAATTCTTGCCAAATTCTTTATACATAAATTAGTTGGGTCTTAGTAAATTTTGTTTTAAGTAAACTGGAGATAATTTCCACAGTCAATACTGATGAATACACATCAACTGTTATGGCCTATATCAGCACATACATAGAAAATACCATACAACAGAAGACCATCTACACATATCCAATACAGACACCATCAGTTACTGCTCAGGTCCGCTACAGTTCATGCCCGCTCTTTGGCTTTCAAGTCTAGTGATCCTGAAGCTTACAAATAGACAAGATATAATGTTCATAGGAGCACTGAATCTGCCAAAACATCATACATACAGAAACTGGAAAATCTAAAGTCCTAACACACTTCACAAAGTACAAAGTCCAGAAATTTTACTACAGAACCCTGGACAATGCTGGAAATGACTCCTGATAAGATGAAACAGACTCTTACACTAACACAGGTTTACAAGTCACTGAGTAGAGTGAACCTCCACAATGTAGGCCCAGGTAACATCCCAGAACACATCCTCTAGCAAGAAAGTCATAAACACCTAAGATGGCATGAGGGTGAGTAAATCTTGGGGTATTTTTCATTTTTGGGTGAACTATATCTTTATTTCATGGCAAGATATGTCTGTACATGAATGGGGAAAAGTCAATTTTAATGGAATTTATGTGTCTTTTCTATAGTTTGTTTCTTATGGCCTGTGCTTTTGCATGTGGCTAACTTCCCCTGACTGGACCGTTACATTCCTTTTGCACTGCAAACTGTCTTATATCTGTAATGTGTCTCTGTTAACTCCAAAGTGTACTTGTGAGTGAGGAGGTGGGGTTGCTGGATTATTTGTTAAACATAATCTGTTAAATTGCTACAATGACTTAACATTTTCTGAACAGGATATGTGATATTTTCTTATCCTTATCAAAAAGTTTACAACCTCTTTTACTCTTTGTAAGTTATGTGAGAGTCCATCAGTTGTCCTAATTGTGAAAAGATGGATCTCAAAACCATACAGTCAGTGTTGTAAATGATTCATATATGCAGATGCTGGAAAACCAAAAAATGTGCAGTACCTGAAGGATTTTTCTGAAGAACAGTGGACAGTTTAACTGCTAGGGACAAACAAGTGACTCATGAACATCTCACGGAACTCAGAAATCATTTGTAATCCAGGTCAACAAGGTAGAAACTTTTTACAGTTTTGTGAATGTAGTGTCTTTATTGAACATGTCATTAAATCAGTTCAAAAGCTTTTAAGAAACTTTTTCTTGCCTCTGTACTTTCAAGAAAATTTGTCTTGCCTCTTTTGTGTGGAAAGTACTTTCGGGGACAGTCCTGGTGTTTTATCCCCAGAAACTTATTTGTTTTACAGCACATTCAAAACACCCCACAAAGACATTGCAAATAAGCTTAGCAACACCTCTAAATAATTTATATTAAAGGGCGACTACCTAAACTGCTAAAAACAATCAAAGTATAGCAAAGAAGATGGGCAGGTGTTCTCACTAGGGCTGCGATGATAAATCAATGAAGAATCGATTTGTGTAACGATTCTGAGAACTTCCGAATGCATCTCGATTCTCTCTGGAATCGATTCTGATCTTAGATTTAAACAGCAGATGGCGCTCTAATGTAGTTTTTATCCACACACTCAAACGCTCATGAAGAAGAGTGCTGAAGAGCACTTGTGCGTTCGGCTGAGTCATGTAATTTCATTTAGTCTCAAAATGCTTTAATGATGCAAGATTAATGTAAAAATCCCACTGTGAACAACTTCAACATTTTAGAATTTTATGAACGATTATTTTAGGTTCAAGTGTGTGCAAGGATGTGGAAACAAGCAGAGTAACTGTTTCTAAAGAATGCAGTGCCATCTGCTGTTCAAAACTAAGCTCAGAATCGACTCAAGAAAGAATCGCGATGTATTCAGAAAATCTCAGAATCGATGCAGAATCATTTCTGGATTCGCAATAAATCGATTTATTTTCCCAGCCCTAGTTCTCACTGTGGTAAAAATGGTCAAAAGAAAAAAATACTCAAAGGTAAAGTATAAAGAGATGTAGGATATAACTGACACAATAATACAAATAAAAGAAGTGGTCATGAGGTGGAAATCAGATGAAGCTCACATTCAGCTGCTTATTTCAAACAGATAAGCATTTTCTATTGTCATATTCTTTAACAAAGAACAAAAACAGGCTCCCACATTTACATGACTTTGCATATGCATGTATAAGTGTGATGATTTTATTGCATTGATCCCAATTAAACTGTCATTCTCCAGAGTGAATGCGCAGATGATTGCTGAAATTACTTTTATAAACCTTGCCACACCAAGGAAAACGATGAATTATTTCAAGATTGAGTTTGCAAATGATGTTTCTGGCTTATGTGATATGGGAAACTCTTTTCACACTGATGATACTTGTAAGGCTTCTCTCCGTGTGAACTCTCATGTGATCCTCCAGGTTTGCTCTGTTTGTTAAATTCATTCCACATTGATGGCACATGTAAGGCTTCTCCCCGATGTGAATTTTTACATGATTCTCAAGGTGACTCCTGTCTGTGAAACTCCTTTCACACTGATGACATATACAGTCCTCTTCTGAGTGAATCCTCATGTGATGATTAAAGTGTGCTTTATATTTGAAACTCTTTCCACACTGATCACAAGCAAATGGATCCTCTCCAGTATGAATTCTCATGCGAGTCTTAAAGGTGCCATAGAATGAAAAACTGTATTTACCTTGGCATAGTTGAATAATAAGAATTCTGTACATGGAAATGACATACCATGAGCCTCAAACACCATTGATTCCTCCTTCTTATGTAAATCTCGTGCATACAAAAGACCACTGAATAATAGGCGAATCAGAACATAACACCGACTGTGACTTAACAGTCGGGATCACTAATAGTTACGCCCCCAACATTTGCATATACCTGCCCATGTTCTAGTCCAGCCGCCAGCCGAACCATCAGAAGTTCTGCAGGTATTGTTTAGAAACAAGCGAGGACAACAGCGAAAATGGCAGATCATGGAAATAAATGTTATGTTCCAGGCTGTACAGGGGATGTGAAGTGCAGGGATGGGTGTCTGTATTCAGAAAGGCATGGAAAGCAAATAACGCGTTCTAATAAAATAACGTGAGCCACTAAAGGGACATGGTTAGCTTCTTACTAAAGGTAGCCTGTTACATTACAGTACATACGATTTCACTTATCACATCAACAGAGTAAGGAGAGATGACTGAGGATGATGGTGAATGATTTACAGATCTTGAGCACCACTGACAAGCATCTGATCTTGTAAAATGTGTGGTAAGTACTGCCTCTCCATAGTATAAACAGAGTATGTGCGATCGCGAATCTCGAAAGTGAAAGTGAAAAGCGATCATGCATTCAAAAGCAGTTTCAACGCCCCGCATATTAATAGCAGCTCCCTGATGCCCACATTTTATATCCAGTATAATTACCCAACAATATAACTGCGAGAAAGTATTGAAATATATATTTTCCCTGTGTTTCCTTCCTGCTGTATGAGCTACTTAAATGACCTGCACTGTGAAACAGCCAATCAGAGCAGAGCTCAACTTTGAGCCGCACTGTGAAACAGCCAATCAGAGCAGAGCTCAACTTTGAGCCGCACTGTGAAACAGCCAATCAGGGGTGCGTTTCCCAAAAACAACTATGGTCGCAAGTTCTGTCGTTACCAATAGAGTTCAATGGAACTAACGACCATAGTTAGCTAACGATGCTTTTGGGAAAGCACCCCAGAGCAGAGCTCAACATTATTATTCATGACCCTTCCAAATAAGCCAATAACAGACCGTTTCATTCTAGGGACAAATCCTAGGGTTGTAAATGGACATGTAAAACCGTTTCTGGAGAATTTTTGGCCTTACCTAAGCCACATACCTTTTATGTAGATATCAGAGAACAATTTAAAATATTGTATCAATGCATTCTATGGCACCTTCAAAATGTTCTTTTTGCATGAAGCTCTTCCCACTGAGTTAGCAGGAGTAATGCTTTTCTCCAGTGTGATTTGTCATGTGGGCATTAAGATTGCTTTTCTGACTAAAACTCTTTCCACACTGAGAGCAGACAAACGGCTTCTCTCCAGTGTGAACTCTCATGTGATTCTTAAGATTTTCTTTTCGTCTGAAGCCCTTCCCACACAGTTTGCAGGAGTAAGGCTTTTCTCCAGTGTGATTCGTCATGTGGGCATTAAGATTTCTTTTCTGACTAAAACTCTTTCCACACTGAGAGCAGACAAACGGCTTCTCTCCAGTGTGAACTCTCATGTGATTCTTAAGATTTTCTTTTAGTTTGAAGCCCTTCCCACACAGTTTGCAGGAGTAAGGCTTTTCTCCAGTGTGATTCGTCATGTGGGCATTAAGATTTCTTTTCTGACTAAAACTCTTTCCACACTGAGAGCAGACAAACGGCTTATCTCCAGTGTGAACTCTCATGTGATTCTTAAAACTTTCTTTTCGTCTGAAGCTCTTCCCACACAGTTTGCAGGAATAAGGCTTTTCTCCAGTGTGATTCGTCATGTGGGCATTAAGATCTCCTTTCTGTCTAAAAGTCTTACCACACTGAGAGCAGATGAACGGCTTCTCTCCAGCATGGATTTTCAAGTGGTCTTCAAAGCTTTGTTTTTGAGTGAAACTCTGCCCACACGGTTTGCATTTGTAAGGTTTCTCTCCAGTGTGAACTCTCACGTGAGTCTTAAGATTTCCTTGTAGTAAGAAACTCTTTCCACATAGTTTGCAGGAGTAAGGCTTCACTCCAGTGTGGATTTTCAAGTGGACTCTAAGGCTGTCTTTTAAACTGAAACTCTTTCCACATTGTTCACAGGTGTAAAGCTTATCTCCAGTGTGAACACTCATGTGGGCATTAAGGTTTATAGTTTCTGTTTTATCAGTCTGTGAGTAACTAAATGATTCTTCACCAGTCATGAAGTTTTTCTCTTCCATTTCATTTAATTCTTGACTCTCCTCTTTCAGCGCCATCAGGTCTAGGGTAAAAAGAAACAAAAACAATTTAACACCAGTATAATGTCACAAAGCATCATACAGTGGGGAAAAAAATATTTGATCCCCTGCTGATTTTGCCCACTGACAAGAAATGATCAGTCTGTAATTTTAATGGTAGGTTTATTTGAACAGTGAGCGACAGAAAAACAACAAAAAATCCAGAAAAACGCATTTAAAAAAAGTTATGAATTGGTTTGCATTTTAATGAGTGAAATAAGTATTTGACCCCTTCACAAAACATGATTTAGTACTTGGTGGCAAAACCCTTGTTGGCAATCACAGAGGTCAGATGTTTCTTGTAGTTGGCCACCAGGTTTGCACACATCTCAGGAGGGACTTTGTCCCACTCCTCTTTGCAGATCCTCTCCAAGTCATTAAGGTTTCGATGACTCGAACCTTCAGCTCCCTCCACATATTTTCTATGGGATTAAGGTCTGGAGACTGGCAAGGCCACTCCAGGACCTTAATGTGCTTTTTCTTGAGTCACTCCTTTGTTGCCTTTGCCGTGTGTTATGTGTATGGCCGTATGTTATCAATGCCCTGGCGGTACATGGTCCCTTTGATGCGGTGCAGTTGTCCTGGCCCCTTAGCAGAAAAACACCCCCAAAGCATAAGGTGTTTCCACCTCCATGTTTGACGGTGGGGATGGTGTTCCTGGGTCATAGGCAGCATTCCTCCTCCTCCAAACATGGCGAGTTGAGTTGATGCCAAAGAGCTCGATTTTGGTCTCATCTGACCACAACACTTTCACCCAGTTCTCCTCTGAATCATTGGCAAACTTCAGACGGGCCTGTACATATGCTTTCTTGAGCAGGGGGACCTTGTGAGCGCTGCAGGATTTCAGCCATCCATGGCGTAGTGTGTTACCAATTGTTTTGGGGGAAGTCGTGGCCTAATGGTTAGAGATTTGGACTCGTAACCCAAAGGTTGTGGGTTCGAGTCTCAGGTCCGGCAGGAATTGTAGGTGGGGGAGTGAATGTACAGCGCTCTCTCCACCCTCAATACCACGACTGAGGTGCCCTTTAGCAAGGCACCGATCCCCCAACTGCTCCCCGAGCATTGGCTGCCCACTGCTCTGGGTGTGTGTTCACCGTGTGTGTGTGTGCACTTTAGATGGGATAAATGCAGAACACAAATTCCAAGTATGGGTCACCATATTTGGCCACATGTCACGTCACTTTCACTGTCACTGTCACTTTCTTGGTGACTATAGTCCCAGCTGATCATTGACAAGATCCTCCTGTGTAGTTCTGGCTGATTTCTCTCCATTCTCATGATCATTGAAACTCCACGATGTGAAATCTTGCATGGAGCCCCAGACCGAGGTAGATTGTACAGTTATTTAGTGTTTCTTCCATTTGCGAATAATCGCACCAACTGTTGTCACCTTCTCATCAAGCTGCTTGACGATGGTCTTGTAGCCCATTCCAGCCTTGTGTAGGTCTACAATCTTGTCCCTGACATCCTTGGACAGCTCATTGGTCTTGGCCATGGTGGAGAGTTTGGAATCTGATTGATTGATTGCTTCTGTGGACAGGTGTCTTTCATACAGGTGACAAGCTGAGATTAGGAGCACTCCCTTTAAAGCCCAAAATACACTGCACGATTTTAGCAATCCTATAAGAGCACTGCATGTCACACTGTGCGACATGGATCTAATACACTTGGCTACGACGTGTGTAGATTGTACGATGACTCATACAATACAATGCAAGTTACTATAGAAGAATAAAACGTCATCAGTATGCGCAAGTGCTAAGCAAAAAGAGCATGATAAATCACACTTTAGCAGTTGTATTTTTTTATGTGTGCTGAAAAAAAAGTGGAAGTGGCGAAAGAGGAAGGGATAAGAGCTTGAGGTAAGCAGTTTTATGTTTTAGTGCCATGTCGCGTTGATTTCATGTCACATTTTTATTGGTTGGTCAGTAAACGTGGATCATACCAGTAAACACACAGTGCGATGATCATGCTGTATCATAGGCTATCATTGGTTGCAAGACCGTGAAACGCCCATTTTTGAACCTCTCTCACTGTATGACACAGGACCATTGATTAGGAGCCACGATCACAGAAATCACCACGATTGTTTCACGATGCCAATCTTTCGTCTGGGACAGCCGAAAATCGTGCAGTGAGTTTCGGGCTTAAGGGAGTGCTCCAAATCTCAGCTCCTTACCTGTTTAAAAGACACCTTGGTAGCCAGAAATCTTGCTGATTGATAGGGGATCAAATACTTTTTCACGCATTAAAATGCAAATCAATTTATATCTTTTTTTGAAATGTGTTTTTCTGGATTTTTTTGTTGTTATTCTGTCTCTCACTGTTCAAATAAGCCTACCATTAAAATTATAGACTGATCATTTCTTTGTCAGTGGGCAAACGTACAAAATCATCAGGGGATCAAATCTTTTTTTCCCACTGTACATATAAGCATTTAGACCTGTAATCTCAGAACCTCTTCTTCTTAATACTGTTAACTCTTAAGTTTCCTTAGGACACATCCCAAATATTACCCCTCATTAAAACCACAGAATAGCACTGCACACATTTGAGTAGGGATCCTGCGGGTGGTCAAAAAATATACTGCGGGTCCCTTGATTTAAAAAGAAGAATGGAGTCAACACATGTTCAGAAAAGACTTACAGAGAGTTTTTATTATACGAAGCAAAAACAAGGCAAGTCTGATATTCTGACAAATTTCCCCCAGACAGTAAAAATGTTAAAGTTTCATAGTTTCATAAAAAATGATTACAGTTATTTACAAACTGTGTTTCCAAAACTGCTACATTTTCTACATTTTATGATGTCCAAAAGGCACTGAATACATGTTAAACTGGCCCATATTGCAAAAACTTACTTCGATATATCTGTCACAACAGTGCCAAGTGGAAGACTTCTTTTTGGCAGGCTACATTGTGCAGTAGAAGAGGTCATCGGAAAATGTGAACAAGCTAGTCTGCCTGAGCAACTGGTTGAAAAAAGTAGACTGTGTAACTGGTGCCCCACAGGGCTGTGTGCTCAGCCCGCTGCTCTTCACGCTGCTGACTCACGACTGCATTGCCAAGTTCAGCTCCAACCACATCATCAAGTTTGCCGATGAAACAACTGTGGTAGGCCTCATCAGCAACAAAGATGAAACACACTACAGAGAGGAAGTGGCACAACTGGTTGAATGGTGTGGTGCAAACAACCTGTCCCTCAATGCGAGTAAGACAAAGAAGGTTGTGATGGACTTCAGGAGGAACTCTGTTGACCACTCCCCACTGACCATCGACATCTCGACTGTGGAGAGAGTCAACAGCACAAAATTCCTGGGGATGCACATAACAGAAGACCTCACCTGGACCACCAACACTACATCACTATCCAAGAAGGCGCAACAGCGGCTCCACTTCCTGCGCCGACTTAAAAGAGCAAGTCTCCCTCCACCCATCCTCACCACATTCAAAAGGGGAACAATTGAGAGTGTGCTGACCAGCTGCACCACTGTCTGGTATGGGAACTGTAGTGCAGCAGACCGCAAGAACCCTACAGCGGACAGTGAACACAGCTGCAAAGATCATCGGTGCCCCTCTCCCCTCCATCCTGGACATTTTCCTTGCACAATGCTCCAGTAAAGCTACCAGTATCGTGAAGGACCCCACCCATCCCTCCCACAGTCTCTTTCCAGCTCTTGCCATCAGGAAGATGGTACCGGAGCATCAGAGCCCGCTCCGCCAGACTGCTAAACAGCTTTTTCCCCCAGGCTGTGAGAGCCCTCAATTCCAATCACCTCACCCCCCTCTGAAACCTCATCCACAACCCTAGCTCCTGAATCCAGGATCCTCCCCCCCTCATCCCATCCCACCACACCACACCACACCACACCACACCACACCACACCACATGCACCACATGAAAACCTCAAGAACACTGTGCAATTCTGAGTGTGCTACACACAGATGAGTGGGCTGGACAAACAACCTGCAGAAACACACTCTTTTTCTCCCTATATGCACCAGACACTTTCTTATAAACACTCCATGTTACAAGGACTTTATAAGATAACACAAATGTTTACTTGTGAATGCATCACAAATCATATTGCACTACTTCATCCTTAAACTTAAATACCTCTATTGCACAATATCATGCACAGTTATTGTGTAAAGTACTTGTATAGTCTGTCTTAGGTTATGTGTACATACAGTAAAACCGTTTATAGTATATGTATAGTTAGATTACAGACTCAATAAGTTAGCTATGTAGGTCAAAAAATTGTTCTTACGTCTAGTGTTGTATGCTTATATTTATGCTTATTTATGTAGCACCGTGGTCCTGCGAGACACGACATTTCGTTCCACTGTATGTCCACACATGTAGCAGAATGACAATAAAGCTCAACTTGAACTTGAACTTGGTTTACAATGTTGCACAGATGCACACTGCTTTAAGTAATCATCTCCAATCAATAATGTAGACTGTTCACTCTGTCTCTTCACAGACATTATGGAATTCTTAAACTTATGACTTTGTAGCAGACATTACTTTGCATCATTTGTTGGTATCTGCTAGATATGTTCATATGGTTCCTGTCAATGTAAAATGCTCCCTGGTACTTTTGCACTCAACAATTTTAGAGATTGTTCTTGAATACTTGTTAAATAAATGCTCATGATTTAAATAAACCTGAACAATGTTTCCTTAAACCAGATTGTCATGCATTTCTTTATTTCAACACTGAACGTTTACAACTAAATCTTCGCATTCAAAACAAGATAAATGGTGCATGCTTAATTTCACAATAAGGGTGCGATTAATCATGATTAAATCACAAAACAGGATAAAATTAAATCGCAATTACAAATTTTTATCAAAATTCACAACATTAATATTTACATAAATAGTTTAATGCAGTTCAAAAGTATGTGATTCTATAGGATAAATCTTTTAAATATAGAAATTTGAATAAACAGTCAGGTTTGGAAGTATTCGGACACATAAACTCAGCACATTCGGAGTGTTTGTGCATTTGCCTTTATATTTGCTCAACAAGATGGCGCTGCTTTGTTCGGATGCCGTCCAGGTCGCTCCGCTAAGATTGTGCTTTTATTTACTTTTTTACTTACTTTTGCTTTCTCCTTTTACACACATAACATCCACAGTGATCACCTATGACAAAGGAACACTTTTGGACATTGGATATCGCTTCACTAACCTGCTTCAGGACACTTTATCACTGAATCCATCGTGGCCTCTTGAAATCCTTCGGAACGCGAAGAACAATGGCCACAGGCGACGGAACAAGAAACACCGTGGAAAAAGCGCTGGAATTCGCAACAGATTGAGGAAAGAGCTCACAGTCCTCCTCTTCCGAGCATTCTGCTCGCCAATGTCCAATCCTTGGAGAATAAGATGGACGATCTTAGAGCCAGGATAAGTTTCCAATGGGACATAAGGGACTGTAACATCATTTGTTTGACTGAAACATGGCTCACGCCCTCGGTTCCGGACACTGCTGTAACGCCGTCTGACAACTTTTCTGTTTTACGAATGGACAGAACAGCCGAGGCCGGTAAATCCAAAGGTGGATGAGTGTGTTCCATGATTAACAAGAAATGGTGTGACCCCAGCAATATCTCCTCTCTGTCATGTTCCTGCTCGCCTCATCTGGAACATCTTTCCATTATTTGCCACCCATTCTAGTGAGTTTTCTTCGGTCATCGTTACTGCCGTCTACATTCCACCACAGGCAGACACCGGCTTGGCTTTGTCTAAACTTCACAATGTGCTCAGCGGCTACATTAACAAACTTCCTGACGCTGCCTTTATCATCGCGGGGGATTTTAACAAATCCAACCTTAGGCAGGTAATGCCGAACTTTCACCAGCATGTATCCTGTCCAACTAGAGGACCGAATACACTGGATCATTGCTACTCTCAGTTTAAGAATGCCTACAAGGCCCGCTCACTACCGGCTTTTGGCAAATCGGACCATGCTGCCATTTTTCTCACACCGGAATATAAACAAAGGCTCGCTCAGGAACCCCCGGTGAAGAGAGAAGTGACGCACTGGTCCTCCCACTCAGAAGCTATGCTACGGCTCTTGATGGCGTCGACTGGGACATGTTCCGGGTTATGCTAACCGAGCAAGCTACAGAAACAATGACTGTAAGGACCTTTCCGAATCAGAAAACGTGGGTTGACAGAACAATCCGTGCTGCGGTTAACAAACGCACAGCCGCATACAACGAGGCTCTTTTGTCTGGGAATATGAGCGAGTACAAGGCATCGTGTTATGCTCTCCGACGTGCAGTAAGTGCTGCCAAACTCAGTTACAGGGAGAGAATTGAGTCTCATTTTTAGCTCAATGACTCTCGACGCATGTGGCAGGGACTAAGGCACATGTGCCTTTGGAAACAAATCCTCCGTGGAGGTGAGAACAGATCCGTTGCTGGCCGACGAATTAAACAACTTCTACGGCCGCTTTGAACGCAACGGCGGCAGCGTGACTCTGCCGAGCAGCGCGTCAGGAAGCAGCAGGCAGAGAAGCGATAATCATGTGATCACCATGATGGAGGACGAGGTTCGCAGGGCCCTAAAGATGTCGGCAGCCATATCACCCTGCAGCCCAAGACTGGTTGCCCACTGAAGCTAAGCAGGGCTGAGCCTGGTCAGTACCTGGATGGGAGACCTCCTGGGAAAACTAGGTTGCTGCTGGAAGAGGTGTTAGTGAGGCCAGCAGGGGGTGCTCACCCTGTGGTCTGTGTGGGTCCTAACGCCCCTGTATAGTGACGGGGACACTATACTGTCATCAAGCACCGTCCTTCGGATGAGACGTTAAACCGAGGTCCTGACTCTCTGTGGTCATTAAAAATCCCAGGATGTCTTTCGAAAAGAGTAGAGGTGTGACCTCGGCATCCTGGCCAAATCTGCTCATTGGCCTCTGACCATCATGGCCTCCTAATCATCCCCATACACTGATTGGCTTCATCACTCTGTCTCCTCTCCACCAATAAGCTGGTGTGTGGTGAGCGGTCTGGCGCACTATGGCCAGAGGAGAAATGGCCCCCCGACTGAGCCTGGTTTCTCCCAAGGTTTTTTTCTCCGTTCTGTCACCAATGGAGTTTTGGTTCCTTGCCGCTGTCGCCTCTGGCTTGCTTAGTTGGGGACACTTCATTTTCAGCTATATCGTCGACTTGATTGAACAGAAACTTTTTGAACTGAACTGAGCTGGACGATGCCATCACTTAATTCAACAATGAAATGCCTTTAACTGAAAATTGAGTGTTTAATCTTGTCATTTTACATTATTGACACTATTTTCCCATTTTGATATTGTGCAGTTGCTTTGTCACAATTTGTATTGTTAAAAGCGCTATATAAATAAAGGTGACTTGACTTGACTATGGCTGCCGTCGCATCATCCTGGTGGATGCTGCACACTGGTGGTGGACGAGGAGATACCCCCCCCCACAATGTAGAGCGCTTTGAGTGCTTCGAAAAAGCAGAAAAGCGCTATATAAATGTAATGAATTATTATTATTATTATTAAAGAGAGTGAACGTCATGAAAGCTGCCGGACCTGACGGGATTACTGGCCATGTCCTGAGGTCCTGCGCTGATCAGCTTGCTGGTTTGTTCACTTCAATCTTCAATGAGTCCCTTGCTACCTCTGTGGTTCCCACCTCCTTCAAAAAATCCATCATCATCCCTGTGCCTAAGAACAATAAACCCTCTTGCCTGAATGACTATCGACCAGTGGCCATCACATCAATGGTCATGAAGGTTTTTGAGAGACTTGTTAAGAGCCACATTAGCTCCTCCATCCCTGTTACTTTGGACCCTCTTCAGTTTGCCTATCGTCTCAATAGATATACTGATGATGCCATCTCTCACATACTCCACTCCTCCCTCACACACATTGACAGCAGCAATGGGAACTATGCAAAGCTGCTATTCATTGACTATAGCTCAGCTTTAAACACTATAGTCCCCATCAAGCTGTCTTTTAAACTCACAGACCTCGGCCTAAACTCTTCACTCTGCGACTGGATTCAAGATTTCCTCACCGGCAGACCTCAAGTGATTAAAGTCGGCCAGTTCACCTCAAACTCCATCACCCTGAATGTAGGCACCCCACAGGGTTGTGTCCTGAGTCCCCTGCTCTACTCTCTCTACACACATGACTGCGTGTCCTCTCACAGATCCACATCTATTATCAAATTTGCTGATGATACTATAGTTCTGGGCCTCATTTCCAACAATGATGAGACCGCATACTTGGATGAGGTGGAGAAACTTACATCATGGTGCCAGGACAACTGTCTCTCTCTGAATGTGAGCAAAACTAAAGAGCTGATTGTGGACTTCAGAAAGAGACACCTGCTGCCCTACACTCCTCTTATGATCAGTGGGACCCCTGTGGAGAAGGGTAAGCAGCTTCAAGTACCTCGGTGTAAACATCTCCGAGGACCTGACTTGGACTACACACATTCAAACACAGGTTAAGAAAGCCAGGCAAAGACTGTACCATCTGCGACAGCTAAGGAAATTCAGGGTATCACCAACAATGTATTTTAGTGTGGTATGGAAAAAGCTCCAGTCAAGACTGCAAAGCCTCGCAGAGAGTTGTGCGCTTAGCTGAGCGCATCTCAGGGTCTGCTCTCCCCTCTCTGCAGGACATCTACCTCAAACGCTGCAGAAGCAGAACTGTAAAAATTATCAAAGACTCAAATCACCCTGGTAACTGTCTTTTCACTCTGCTGCCATCTGGTTAGCGCTTCCGCAGCCTGATGGCAAAAACTGAGAGACTTAGGAGGAGCTTCTTCCCCCAGGCCATCAGGCTCCTAAACTCAAACTCAGCCTCTTAACATCATCATGACTTCACTTATTAATCACTTACAATCAGTAAGATATTCACACTCATTACTCTCTACCCCATACTGATACTGACAGTGTCATTTGCACTGTGTTTTGGTATCTTATATATTTTTTAGATTGCTGCTACATGTCAACCATGCACAACCTATTTGCACATTCCTCTCTTGTACAGTCATGCTTATCTTAATATTTAAGTCTACAGTATGTCATGCACATTATTTTATATTTTGCTCTTTATATCTTTTTTTATTAATTTCATTTTATGTATACTTCTTTGTGTTGTATTCTATAATATTTGCACTGTCCATGGAGCGGACCTGACTCACATTTCACTGCTGGTTATATACTCTCTGTATAATCGTGTATGTGACAAATAAATATTGAACTTGAACTTGAACTACACCACTACAATGGATTTGAAAAAAACAATCAAGATGTGATTGAAGTGCACACTTTTAGCTTTATTTTAAGAGGTTCC
This sequence comes from Aspiorhynchus laticeps, assembly GCA_023376895.1. NCBI lineage: Eukaryota > Metazoa > Chordata > Actinopteri > Cypriniformes > Cyprinidae > Aspiorhynchus > Aspiorhynchus laticeps. The sequence continues at coordinate 34,576,828 of CM041815.1, forward strand.
AAAAAATATGACATTTAAGTACCTCCATTTTCAGGGGATCAATAGTATTTGGACAGTTGACTAAGCGGTTAATCGACCAGGTGCTGTCCATTCCCTGGTTACTTCAAGACAAATTATTATTTTGAGTTGATATGAGGTATCAAATTGGCATTTGGAAGCTGTTTGACTGGTGCTACCAATATAAAGTCCAAGGACATCTCAATGAAAGTGAAGGAGGCCGTCATTAAGCTGAAAAACCAACATAAATTTATAAGAGATAGCAAAAACCTTAGGTGTGGTCAGATCAATGGTTGGTTACATTCTTAAGAAGAAAGCACTGGTGAGCAACAACATCAAAAGGCCTGGAAGACCACGGAAGACAACTAAAGTGGATGATCGCAGAATCCTTTCCTTGGTGAAGAAAAACCCCTTCATAACATCAACAGAAATCAAGAATACTCTGGAGGAGGTAGGCACATCATTGTCAAAATCTATAATCAAGAGACGCCTTCATGAAAGTAATTACAGAGGGTTTACAACAAGGTGCAAACCACTGGTAACACTCAAGAACAGGAAAGCAAGACCAGACTTTGCCAGAAAACATCTAAAAAAAGCCTCCCATGTTCTGGTATAAGATTCTCTGGACTGATGAAACCAATATTAACTTGTACCAAACTGATGGGAAGAAAAAAGTACGGCGAAAGAAAGGAACAGCTCACGATCCAAAGCACACCACAACAAGTGTCAAACATGGTGGCAGCAGTGTTTTGGCATGGGCATGTTTGGCTGCCTATGGAACCTGAGGAATTGACTGCAAAGGATTTTCATCCAAGTATTAAAAAATGTGCTTATATTTACAATTGTGTCACTTTGTCCAAAAACTATTGAGCCCCTGAAAATGGAGGTACTTTGCTTAAAATGCCTATAACTCCTAAATGGTAAATGTCATATTTTTGTAAAACCTTTTAAAATGAAGCTAAATGTCTGCACTTCAATCACATCTTGATTATTTTATTTCAATTCCATTGTAGTGATGTATAAAGGCAAAAGCACAAAAACTCAGTCAGTGTCCGATTACTCCCAGACCTAACTGTAGAAATATGAAACATAAAAAATTATATACTTTCAAATATGAAAATAAAACCATCAGTAGGTGGAGGCATGTCACTGTTAATAAGTGAGTGAGTCATTTATTCAGTCGTTCAAAACACAGATTCATTCATTCAGAAACACCGTTGCTTGGAATGACAGTTCTACTTTGGCTTTGTTTGAAACTATTTTCAATGGCGAAAGAAAGCAAAAGCATACAGAATAGTATGTAAAATTTTAGTAACATTAGTAAGAAAGGAGTCTTGGGTGCGTAACATTGCTTAACTATATATTATATGTAGTGGTGTCAAAATTAGCATGTTAACGCGGGAGATTAATTTTTTCAGATTAACACGTTAAAAATATTTAACACCGTTAACGCAGGGGCGGGGCTAGGGTTGGCCACCCCATTCACATGCCTCTGTCTCTTTTTTCTTGAAAAGGATTACGTTTATTTAGATGCAAAACGTCTTTATGACCACATCAAACGGGAGACGTTTCAGATGCGTGCTCTAACGTCGCCTCCGCACCAGGCGCAAGTCAAACGAGCGCAGAAGAGACACTGTGCTCATAGTGTGCTCTTCAAATACACGCACAAAGGTGCCGGCGCGCGCTGTAGCCTGTATCATTTCATATCAACCAGCGAAAGAAACTACGTGCATGCAATGTCCTAGTTATGTCATCAGTTAAGGCATGAAGTTACCAAAAAGGTGATTAAAGCTGCCTTAAAACTGTGTGCATGCATGCAATATGTTATATATGCGTCATATTTAAGAACATGTCTCTGAAATGGTTTTCAAAACTTTCCCGAGGCACCCAGCACTGTCTCCCTCATCTAACACACCTGATTCAACTCGTCAATTCATTAGAAGAGACTAAGACCTGAAGTGGCTCAGAAAGCAGCAGCAGCTTTTAAAGCAATAGCAGGCAAATAATAATAACCAGCTGCTGTGATGTCTATTAATCCAAGAACAAAAGAAAAAAAAAGAGGAAATCAATAACTTTCATAGCTTTAAGGGGTTCATCTATATTTAATGTAGAATTTAGTGTTTGGTTACTATTAATTTTCTTTATATTTCTGCTGAAGGGCACAGGTAGCTAAATATGTCATTTATTATAATGGGTTCCTGTGAAGATTGTTTTAAGTTCACTTAAATTAGAAGTTAAGTCTAATAAATGTTAAAATTGATAGCTGTCAATTATACTGTAATGCTGAATGGCTACAGTCAATGGTTAAATATTAAGGGGAAAAAACAATTTTATAGAGACATCAGTAGTAATGATATCAATGATGCTGGCCTTCAATCATAAAAAAGTTGCCAATAAAGAAATATTTAAAATATACTGTCTTTATGTTGTTTGTACACTGTACATTTGAAGATTGAATGTGAAATTCTTGCAATATAAAAGTATATTAAAAAACGTTAATGTTAGGTGGGATTAATCGTGATTAATTTTAGAAAAATTTGCGATTAATTAGTTGTTGTTTTTTTATCGATTGACAGCACTAATTATATGTAATAAATGTTAAAATCAGGAACACATACAGCTAAATATTTGCCCCCATATCTCGAATGTTGGTGGCATTTTTATTTGTTTGTCACACATCTTTTATTGCACTTACTGTTGACTGAATGTTCGCATGCTCTTTAAAACATTTTCCTCCCTCCTTTGTCCTCCTCCTCCCCCTCCATCAACTCTAACAGCTGACGGCTTTGCAACATTCTTCATTAATAAAATTAAAACCATCAGTGCACAATTTTCCACACCACAATCTGTCAAGCACATCTTACCAGCAAACATACACTCGTTCACATCCTTCTCTCCACTCTCTGAGGCAGAAGTCTCCAAACTCATCCTTTCTAATCATCCTACTACTTGTCCACTTGATCCTATTCCATCTCATCTCCTTCAAGCCATTTCTCCTGCAGTTGAACCTGCACTCACTCACATCATTAACACATCCCTTCACACTGGTGTTTTTCCCTCAGCATTTAAACAGGCTCGTATAACCCCACTACTTAAGAAACCAACCCTTAACCCATCTCTTTTAGAGAACTACAGACTGGTTTCCCTTCCTTTCATTGCAAAAACACTTGAACGAGCTGCGTTCAACCAAGTCTCTGCCTTTCTCACATAGAACAACCTCCTGGACAGCAAACAGTCTGGTTTCAGAAGTGGACATTCAACCGAGACTGCCTTGCTCTCAGTTGTTGAAGCCCTAAGACTCAGGAACAGCACTCCAGTGGTTTGAGTCTTACCTCTCAGATAGGTCCTTCAAGGTATCTTGGAGAGGCGAAGATCAAAGTTGCAACATCTAACTACTGGGGTGCCTCAGGGCTCAGTTCTTGGACCACTTCTCTTCTCTGTCTACATTGCATCACTAGGTTTTGCCATTCAGAAACATGGCTTTTCATATCACTGCTATGCTGATGACACTCAACTCTACCTCTCATTCCATTCTGATGATCCGATGAAAGCTGCTCACATCTCGGCTTGTTTAACAGACATTTCTTGCTGGATGAAGGACCATCACTTTCAACTCAATCTTGCCAAGACAAAACTGCTAGTGGTTCCATCAAACCCATCACTTCATCACAATTTCACCTTCCAGTTAGGCACATCAACCATAACTCCTTCAAAAACAGCCAGAAACCTTGGAGTTATGATTGATGATCAGCTGACCACATTGCTCAAACTGCCTGGTACTGCAGATTTGCTTTATACAAGCTTTCCTTAGCCATCTTCAAGAATCAGCTTTATTTGACCCTCTAACTCTAGCACGCTCTATTCTAATTCTATTCTTTAAAAAAATATATATATATTGCCCCTTTTAGACTTGCACTTTATTCATTTACTAACTGCTTGTTTTTCTTAAAAAAACTAACACTAAGTTCTCTATTCATTTTGTATTCTATTTGTTTTCTTTTATTTATTTTACAATTAACAAAAAGCAAATAAGGCCTCTAACAGTAGCTTGCTCTATTCTTATTCTATTCTATCTGTTTTATTTTTATTTAGTATATAATAAAAAAAAAAACCTTGCTACGTGTACTCCGTTAAGCTAACTGAGACTTGTCATAGCACTTGCATGTTGTTGCTCTTTTGTTGGTTTAGATTGCTTCTATTGTCATCATTTGTAAGTCGCTTTGGATAAAAGAGTCTACTAAATGACTAAATGTAAATGTAACGTAAATTTAAATGAATGCATTAAAACCAGCAGATAACAGTGTGAAATATAACTGTTGCTCATTGTAGATGCAATTTTCATCAGATTTGTAATGTAAATAATTTATAAACATACGCCAACGCAACTTCAATAAGTTTCTAAATATGAAAACTGTTCATCATAATTTCAAAATAAACGCTCAAACCCTCGCTCTTAGTTGCATGTTTTGATATCCACGTTATTGTTCAAGATATTACAGTGGCTGTAGCATTTTCTATCATAAAGAAGTGGCCAAATACTAAAGGTTAAGTGAACATTTGAATTAAATGTAATTTGGCTGATATTAAACATGGGGTTGATCTGCTGTGAAGTATGACACCAGGCCGTTGGCGTCCTCTGCAGGCGATTGTTATAAAGTTGTTCTATAAGACCACAGGATCATTTGCTTTTTGAACCAAATATTATTGCCTCACTGTTATTATAAGTGTATTTTTAGTCATTTTAAAGGCTTAGGTCTTTTTTTAAGTATATTTTTATTACCAAATAAATAAATGCACCGATGAATTGCTTAGGTAAAATTAAACTATGAATGGCACAGATTTTTATTTTACAGTTTAATGAAGCTAAAACATTATGTCACTCACACATATACTTGATTGCTTAGGCTCTCTTGCCTCTAATGAACTGTTCATAAGCAGGAAAATAATCTGGGAGTTATCTTTGATTCTCAGTCTAAATTTGATAAGCATGTAAACTCAGGCTGGTTGCTATCATTTAAGACACATTACACAAAATAAAACTGTTTTTGTATTTTAATGTGCTAATGTGCTATACAAATAAACTGAATGAATCACACAAAAAGGTGACAAACTGCCTTTCTTTCTCAAAAGGAGAACAATTTTGTCAGTCTTTTTCCTTTTAAATGTCATTATTTCAAGGAGTAAAGATGTTTTGATTAGTATGCCTGGAAAGAAAGTAATGTTTACTAGACTCCGATTTGATAGTTAGATTTTAAAGTGATTTAATAAAGAAAAAAATCAATTATAGACAACAAATATAAATTTAATCACTCCCATTTTACTCATGGTTTGCTTTTTTGCTAAATAAATGTATTTGTTAAATACTCTTACATAATTATGAATCCTTTTCATTGTTTCCCATTCAGAAGCAGATATTGTGTTGAATGTTACACAAATTGATTATTATTGTTTTTCCCAATTTATGTGGTGATGTCACTGATTTTGTCATGAGAGAACGCAAATGCACCGAATTTAAATTTTCCTTACTTCTAATATTTTTTTCCACCACCTTGGTCCCATAATAACTCGGTTAAAAAAAAAATAATAATGAGACAAATAACAAATAACAGAATGACTGAAGAAAGACTTTGAGAATGAAACCGACCTGTTTGTGTCTCAATATATTCATGTTTGACTCTGAAAGCTTCTTCAATCTTCATGTTTTCACTCTCTTCTATAATAAACACCATCTCTGCTTGTGTCTCAGTATCTTCATGTTCTTCAATCTTCATGTCTTCACTCTCGACTTTAATAAACGCCATCTTTATGACAGCGTGCTTCAGCAGGAGTTTTTCTGTGTGTTTGAACGCTTTGTCCTGTTTAAGATGAGAAAAATGAACAGACAGGCAAATAAAACAAACCCAAATTAATCTCTGTGTACGTCTCAATCAGCTCCCTAGTTCAGTAGTCAGCACACTAGTTCAGTAGTCAGCACACTAGTAAGTCTCTAGTTCAGTAGTTAGCACACTAGTAAGCTCCCTAGTTCAGTAGTCAGCACACTAGTAAGCTCCCTAGCTCAGTAGTCAGCACACTAGTTCTGTAGTCAGCACACTAGTTCAGTAGTCAGCACACTAGTTCAGTAGTCAGCACACTAGTTCTGTAGTCAGCTCACTAGTAAGTCTCTAGTTCAGTAGGCAGCGCACTAGTTCAGTAGTCAGCGCACTAGTTCAGTAGTCAGCGCACTAGCTCAGTAGTCAGCACACTAGCTCAGTAGTCAGCACACTAGCTCAGTAGTAAGCACACTAGTTCAGTAGTCAGAACACTAGTTCAGTAGTCAGCACACTAGTTCAGTAGTCAGAACACTAGTTCAGTAGACAGCACACTAGTTCAGTAGTCAGCACACTAGTTCAGTAGTAAGCTCCCTAGTTCAGTAGTCAGCAAAATAGTTCAGTAGTCAGAACACTAGTTCAGTAGTCAGCACACTAGCTCAGTAGTCAGAACACTAGTTCAGTAGTCAGCACACTAGTTCAGTAGTCAGCTCCCTAGTTCAGTAGTCAGCTCCCTAGTTCAGTAGTCAGCACACTAGTTCAGTAGTCAGCACACTAGTAAGCTCCCTAGTTCAGTAGTCAGCACACTAGCTCAATAGTCAGCACACTAGTTCAGTAGTCAGCACACTAGTAAGCTCCCTAGTTCAGTAGTCAGCACACTAGCTCAATAGTCAGCATACTAGTTCAGTAGTCAGCACACTAGTAAGCTCCCTAGTTCAGTAGTCAGCACACTAGTTCAGTAGTCAGCACACTAGTTCAATAGTCAGCAGCACTAGTTCAGTAGTCAGCACACTAGCTCAATAGTCAGCACACTAGCTCAGTAGTCAGCGCACTAGTTCAGTAGTCAGCACACTAGTAAGCTCCCTAGTTCAGTAGTCAGCACACTAGCTCAATAGTCAGCACACTAGCTCAGTAGTCAGCACACTAGCTCAGTAGTCAGCGCACTAGTTCAGTAGTCAGCACACTAGCTCAGTAGTCAGCACACTAGTTCAGTAGTCAGCGCACTAGTTCAGTAGTCAGCACACTAGCTCAGTAGTCAGCGCACTAGTTCAGTAGTCAGCACACTAGTTCAGTAGTCAGCTCACTAGTTCAGTAGTCAGCTCACTAGCTCAGTAGTCAGCGCACTAGCTCAGAAGTCAGCGCACTAGCTCAGTAGTCAGCGCACTAGTTCAGTAGTCAGCGCACTAGTTCAGTAGTCAGCACACTAGTTCAGTAGTCAGCACACTAGCTCAGTAGTCAGCTCACTAGCTCAGTAGTCAGCGCACTAGCTCAGTAGTCAGAACACTAGTTCAGTAGTCAGCGCACTAGCTCAGTAGTCAGCACACTAGTTCAGTAGTCAGCGCACTAGTTCAGTAGTCAGCGCACTAGTTCAGTAGTCAGCAAAATAGTTCAGTAGTCAGAACACTAGTTCATTAGTCAGCGCACTAGCTCAGTAGTCAGCGCACTAGCTCAGTAGTCAGCGCACTAGCTCAGTAGTCAGCGCACTAGTTCAGTAGTCAGCGCACTAGTTCAGTAGTCAGCGCACTAGTTCAGTAGTCAGCGCACTAGTTCAGTGGTCAGCGCACTAGTTCAGTGGTCAGCGCACTAGTTCAGTGGTCAGCGCACTAGTTCAGTAGTCAGCACACTAGTTCAGTAGTCAGGACACTAGTAAGTAGTCAGCACACTAGTTCAGTAGTCAGCGCACTAGTTCAGTAGTCAGCGCACTAGTTCAGTAGTCAGCGCACTAGTTCAGTGGTCAGCGCACTAGTTCAGTGGTCAGCGCACTAGTTCAGTGGTCAGCGCACTAGTTCAGTAGTCAGCGCACTAGTTCAGTAGTCAGCGCACTAGTTCAGTGGTCAGCGCACTAGTTCAGTGGTCAGCGCACTAGTTCAGTGGTCAGCGCACTAGTTCAGTAGTCAGCGCACTAGTTCAGTAGTCAGCGCACTAGTTCAGTAGTCAGCGCACTAGCTCAGTAGTCAGCTCCCTAGTTCAGTAGTCAGCGCACTAGTTCAGTAGTCAGCGCACTAGCTCAGTAGTCAGCGCACTAGTTCAGTAGTCAGCGCACTAGCTCAGTAGTCAGCGCACTAGTAAGGGAGTCAGTCAGAGTGAGAGTTAATGATCTGATTAGACAAAAACACTCAAAACGTGCACTGCAAATTAATAAAAGAACACAAATCAAACAGACAATTAATATATAGGCATTTATGATTTACATTTGGCATGCATTGATTTGTAGATTATATTTAATGGATTACATTTTAATGAAAATCTTGTCAGATTTGTAGATGTTGTCATAACATGTTATTGTTGTATGTAGATGCTGTAATTCGAGTCCTTATCAACACTGAATCGTTTGATTTAACTGAGTTAGATTTTAAAATCTCAGTTTATCGTTTCTTACCAGTAAGAACGGGTTTTATTGGTTTATACACTTTAAAGGATTAAAAACACAAACCTTTCTCTCCAACAGAATCGCGCGGCGCATCCTTATGACGTTATACCGCCCCGCCAAAATAAAAGTCCTGTTCAGACGAAATAGAAACTCACAAATGATCAGATAAAGGATTGTTACGAAGAATAAATCACAGATTCCTGAAGTTATTAATACCACTGTCCTTTTATCAAAGGGTTGGCTTATATTAAATATAATTGTACCAACTACAGAGCATTTGTGATATTCTCAATCCTAAATAAAGTGCAGTATATTGATCTTCATTTCACAAATGATTGGAAAGAACTGTTGAATATTTCAAACTCAAGAATTTGTTGTTAAAATTGAAGTTTGTGGTTGCAGAAAGATCTACTAACTAATATTGAATTCTTATCATGATGTATAAATCTTATTTCATCTCAGAAAATATAAGAGCAATAATTAAAATAAAAACTTTTTGTTAAAGTGCGTTATAAAATATAAATAACTGTATTTTTAATACATTGAATTATTGAACACTTACACATTTTTGAATGATTAATTTTTCTTTTACAAGTTTTGTTTAATAGCTAGTAAACTAGTAATACTACACATTCTCAACAGATATGCTTTAATAAAGTCCCTTTCAAGCATTGCTATAGTCTTTGGCTTTAAGCAGTGTATTATCTACTATATTAATATGAAATAATTCTCAGTATTGGTTTTCAGGTTACAATACAGGGTGATAACGATAATGTCCTGGAAAATTACTAGTATCTTTTCCATTTTTCTTACAGTAACTGATCAACAATCGGTTACAAGCTACTAACAAATGTATCATAAATAAACAATGATTCAATTATTATTATTAAATTGAACAATTGCAAACAGCAGCTAATGTGATGTGTGTACTAATAAGCATCTTTGGTTTCCTCTTTTTGTGTAATTTGGATAGAAAATGTCACTTATCAAAAGTTGCCAAATAAATTTTAAAAAGTTGCTAAATTTAGCAACAAAATTGCTCAGTTGGCAACACTGGCTACAGGCAAAACAACAACAACAACAACGTCAATTTTGGTTGATCTTTGATGTTTTCACAAAAACTAGTATATTAACCCCTCTTCTAGTGATCCTAATGCTCAAAATAGAAGTTAAACATGTAAAATAATCTTTATTTGTATGTTTTTGAGAGGTGTACGTTTTTCTCAGGTCACTTCTGGATGACTGCTGCTTCTCCTCAACACAAGACACATCTCTCAGACGCCACACGATACACAGAATTACAGTATTTCAAGATATCTGTCTTGGAGAGTATTCACACAAACATAGTCTATTATGTCTTAAAGGGACAGTTCACCCAAAAATGATAACTCTGTCATCATTTACTCAGCCTCAAGTAGATCCAAACCTGTCTGAATGTGTTTGTTCTGAACACAAAGGAAGATATTCTGAAGAATGAGGGAAACAGAGCAGTATTTTTCTCCTACTATTGAAGTCAATGGTGTCCCAAAACACCTGATTACAAACTTTCTTCAGAATATCTTCCTTTGTGTTCAGAACAAACACATTCATACAGGTTTGGATCTACTTGAGGATGAGTAAATGATGACAGAAGTTTCATTTTTGGGTGAACTGTCCCTTTAAGTAAACGTTTGGTAGCTGTTGGAGAAAACCTCTAATGTGTAACATTATATTAGACCCATCCATGCATTACAGCAGGTCTTAATATAATCTGTCTGTCTCGTTAATCTAACAATAAAAGGAAGGAGGGAATCACTCGCTGCTCTTGATTGAACTGCTTTTGTAGCTTTAATAATCAGTTTATTTGTAATGAACACACTACTTTTTACATTTGACAATAGAAGCCCAATAGAAACCATCACAGAAATTCCAATGGTTTCCATTATAATACCATTATAAACCATTAGCTTTTTCCAGTAAAACCATTACAAAATTCCTTTTTGTAGAGTGTTTTGGGCATTTTTCCAATAGGATTTAACACCCCACCAATAGAGTCCATCACATACCAGTAGACACCATTATAGTTTCCATTAAAACAATACAATTCCCATTATAACCATTAAATCCATTACATTTTCTATTGTGTTTAGAGACAGTTTTGCTCATGTCACGTCTGATCATTTCTTTTAGTTTGAAGTCATTTAAAATTCAAAGTAGTTTTAAAGCTTGCCTTGAAGGTTTTAAGTTTGAAGGCGATAGATAGATAGATAGATAGATAGATAGATAGATAGACAGACAGACAGACACTGGAAAGCACAATTGCAAATTAGAGTTATTTGTGTTAGAAAAAAAAAAAATCAATTTGTAATGTCATTGTTTACCCACTAGGTACCTGAATGGCTCTTTAATAAATATACCTGTATACTAGTCTTGTTTCTCAAAAGAGCACTGCAGGTCATACCTGCTTACTTATTAAGTTTTGCATTTGAAAAAAAGTTAATAACCTACATCTTTTTTAATATCAATTGATAGTTTTCATGTGACGTCACACCCTTATAGGAACGCCCACCTGGAGGGCAAAACCATTAGAAGGAAAACACTGAACCGTTAAGAGGACTACGTTCATATTCCCGGCCTCATCTGCTTGCCTGTGGAAACTATGCATCATTAATGTGGTGACTACTGAATTTGATCCTTTAATATTAGCATTTTAAACATATTAAGGCACTTTAAGTGTTTTTACAAAGTTTTGTCGCACTGTTTATGATTTAAATATTGCCGCGGGTGCTTAATATGGATTGCAAATGGCCAAAACTTGCATTTTCTTCAGAAATACCTTTGTTTTATTCTTTTGAGAGGTGATCTAAATATTTGCGGCTGGGAAACTGATGAAAAATTGACACGTTTGTGCTGCAGTTCTGTGGATGTTTTGCCCTCCAAGTCTTCGAGCCGGTCACATGACTGAAAACTATCAATTGACATTGAATTCGTGATCGATTTGCATCGTGATCGAACAAATCAAAATTCAACAAATTTTGTAATAAAATGTATTCTAAATTTACGAAAAAATATAGGGACAAATGAAATCACATGTATGCAACAACAACAACAACAACAACTTCCTCTATTATCCCTTATAATCATGTTAAGTGTTAGCAAAACAGAAGGACACAAGATGGGAGCTTCCACAGAAGTGGTGTTTATTGACAATGGAACTGATATAGAGTCAAACGCATGAGCAACGCAGACGTAGCTGAGACACAGGTGGGAACAGGCAAGGTCTAGAGTCCAAAGCAGTGCTATCACAACGGGAGGATGAAGATGGACAGATGGAGGATCGCGGAAGGTAAGTAGCGCAGATAGGCAGCCAGCTTGTGTTAATGCTGCCTTCACGTGCCATCGGATATTTCCTATTTCCCACTTATGAAGTCGTGATTACAAGCTTGTCATATTCAAGAGCTTTAATGTCGAAAAAAAAAAAAGGAGCATCCCATTGGTTGACAATCATATAAACATTCACCGCGCTATACATGCAGTTCGCTGACAATTCTGGAATTTTGGTCAAATACATGCTTATTTCACTGCGTATAAAACATACAATATGCTTCTAATGATCGTTCATATCTAGCCTATGAATACACTACTTTAGCGACAGGACAAAGGGATGTAGTTGTTGTAAGAATAGCATTGACAGCAGCAATGGTTGTCCCCTCCACCATGTTTAAAGTTTATGACCCGCCCAACTCGGAAACTTGGGTATCAAAATTATGCTGCCTTCATGCCATGACGTAATTACCGACATGCACTAACCTAAACAAACAACAACAACATAATAACAGTAGGAACACTTACATAATATGAACCAGGAGGGATTCTGGGAAATGTAGTTCTGAATTGACAGTGTAGAAGTGACAGTAGTTGTGATTTTGTGGGATAATGCGGGACATATTTAGCAAATGCTTCAGTGTATTTATGTTATGGAGAGCCTCAAATGTTCACTCACTGCTCAAAATGCTGAGTTTTTGCCAAGTGCTCAGTTCTGCAAGCTTACGAATCCTCTCATTATAACAATGTGTTGATACAATGTAAATAAGAGATTCGTTGTGCAGTGCAGACAGCTTCACTGATATGGCGTTATTTTACTGCCAAATGTGGAGAGCGCATTTTTGTAGCGCGAAAGTAGATTAATATAATGCGCGAATCTCCCTGCTCGTGCGCGGATTTCCTTTGCTCTCGCACAAAACCGGACGTGCCCGCTCGGATATACTCTACAATTTAATAATATTTAGTCATATCAAATGTATATTAGACATGGCTAGGAATCGGGTGCTTGGATGATTTATTAAAAATAAAAACTAGTTTGTCTAATTGTTTGGTCAAACCCGTCTGAGCGATTTATCTAAACAAACAAACAAAAAAGTATATGATTCTTAAAGTTCATGTGGCCATACATGTATTGTGTACTTGGGTTGAAATAAATAAATATATATATATATATATATATATACAGTATACATATATATATATATATATATACAGTATATATATATATCTCTTCTGGTTTAAGACAGAACTAGGGTCAAATGCACTATTCCCTAAATAGACTACTTAAGATGTGGAGACCAAATATAACACTATAATGAATTTATCATATTTGTGATAACATCACTGCATTATATTCTATGGGTTTAATGCATCTGCAGACCGTGTCATTACCTATAACTGACATATAACTGTATATTCACTGTTTTAGAGGAGAGTGCCATTGAATGTGTTGCTAATATGAAGTGAGTTTTCATGAAAAATAAAAAATCTAACTAAAATCAGAACTGAAAACAAACACTGGATTTAAAAAAATAAGCTCCCAATAAATGTCCAAACAGCGATTCTATCAGAGCATTTCGTGTGTTATGATATCATCGTTTACAACTACTTTTGCATTTGATGTTGTTTGATAGGAATTGTTACTTACAGTTGCCAACAACTGAGAATTTATTGCAATGATTTTAAATTCAGTTGAGATATCTGACATAACATTGACTTTTATATGAAGTCTTTAGAGCCATGGGCTGTTTTTAGATCAACCATTGGACAGAGGTTATTTATGTACAAATCATCCAAGCATCTAATTTCTAGCCATTTCAAAAAATACATTTGATTAACATTGCTAAATATTATTAAACTGGAAATAAATGAAAGATCCTTCTTTGATTGTCAAAATATTTCACAGAAAAATACAAACATAAAAGATATAAAGTAAAACAAAGTAGCCTACAATAACCATTGTGTTAAAACAAAAATGCAACATATGCAAAAAAAAAAAAAAAAAAAAAAAAAAATGAAGGAAATGATAACTTTTGACAACGTTTAATTCAGGTGCGAAAATAATTAATCTTCATGTGTATATATATATTTATTTATTTATTTATTTCAACCCAAGTACACAATACATGTATGGCCACATGAACTTTAAGAATCATATACTTTTTTGTTTGTTTGTTTAGATAAATCGCTCAGGGGGTTTGACCAAACAATTAGACAAACTAGTTTTTATTTTTAATAAATCATCCAAGCACCCGATTCCTAGCCATTTCTAATATAAATTTGATATGACTAAATATTATTAAATTGTAGAGAAATTCCAGGATCAGTTCCCTCTTCACCTAGGCCTAGTATTTTCATCGGGTCAGTCGTAGAAAAATCTGATTGGCTGATAACTTTTGACACTTAATCCAGGTGTGAAAATAATTAATATCTAGCACAAGAGCACGAGAGATGTGCAAGTGCACAGGACAGAGTTTGAGCGCGCACACGCACACTTGAGCGAGAGGAGAGACACGTTTTAAGTGCGCACACTCTCTCTGCGCGAGAGCAGAGAGCAGCGTATATCCGAGCGGGCGCGTCCGGTTTTGTGCGAGAGCAAAGGAAATCCACGCACGAGCAGGGAAATCCGTGCGAGAGCAAAGGAGATTTGCGCGCAAGCAGGGAGATTCGCGCTCGCGCATTATATTAATCTACTTTCGCGCTACAAAAATGTGCTCTCGACATTTGGCAGTAAAATAACGCCATAAGATAAGAGATTACTGATTAACAGAACGTCGTGAGATCGCGATGAAGTGAATGACAGCTTTTAGTGATTATAGAGGGAGCGCACTTTTTAGGCTGTATAATCCTGACTGTCTCAGAACGGATATTAACCTCAGAGAAGAAAGAATCGTGTTTCGTATCATGATTTTATTTGTCTTGATGTTTCAAATTGACTCGCTTGATGAATTCACGCTGCGCCTGAAAATAGTCCCCAGCTATATCATAACTAGTTACCTAGCCGGGGACTACTTTCAGGCGCTGCGTAATATCATTGCACTCATGGTATGGCAGCAAAGTTCCTTGATTATTACGCTGGAATGAGAGTATAGTTCCTAGCCATATCGGCCTAGAAAATCGCAACTTTTCATTTTCCGTCAGTCTTAGTACATGATGCATCTACAGAACATTCAAGTTTTAAATAGAAAAATTATCAAAACTCTTTGGTCATTTTTGAGCGAGATGCTAACGGTCTAATCAGATTCAATGATCTATGCTAAGCTAAGCTAAAAGTGCTACCACCAGACCCGGAGATCGGCTGAATGGATTCGAAAATGGTAAAAACTGTATATTAAAAGCTAACATAAGCAGTAGAATTTACAAATAACAGCTTATCTAAAAATATGAAACAACAAACAAAATATATACCATTCTGAAACCTTCTGTAAGAGCCGTGCTTGCACAGGTTCTGCGCGATCCTCTTCACTAATATTCTCTGCATCTCAATCGGGCTCAAATTGATAAGCAATATAGACGACGCCATTGTTTACAATACAACCGGACATGCCGCTGAGGCGAGGGGCATGATGTTTGTGGACGTGCACTAGGCAGTTTAATGAATCGCAACACTGGGCCAAGCTAACCAATCTGAGCCCACTGTGTATTTCTGAGGGAGGGGCTTCATAAAACCAGGAAATCATCATCAGAGCGTTCATAAGAGAAGGGACAGAGCAATGTAGAATAAAGGTAAGTTATGTGAAAAATGTGTTTCTTTAAAAGCGAAGCATTAAAGGTGCACTAAGCAATTTTTGAAAAATCAGCAGTGAGGGGTTGAAAAAAAAAGAGGAAATTATCGGAGGAACACATTAAAAAGAAGGGTTACGATAAGGCAAGAGGTAGGACCCGTGTAAATATCGGAGCAGCTTTCCAACGGTGGAGAGAACTCAAAGAGCAGTAAGGGCATGAATCAGACGCCAAGGTTGCGATGTTTCTTTGTGATAGGTGAATAACGTTGATTTTGCTTTGTTTCACAAAACTTATTAGTGTTAGCTTTTGTTTGAATATGCTTGTGTGCCATATTCGCTCGTCAAAAAAAAAGTCAACCACCCCTTTAACTTTATGTTTCCAATTGTTGTTAACAGACAAGCCACCAATTATCATGTCCTATCCTCAGTGCAGGGTTGGAGAGGAATAACAACTAAAAGAAAAATAAAAAAAGGAAAGAGGACAAGATTCCAAGTGAAAGTGTGGTATGTATTTACAATTCTCAACATAAAAGAATGGAAGAAAAAACAGAGACCCACTTACACACAGTATGTACACAGTATGGCAATCAAATATAAAATAACAACAAATAATAATATGTCCTGGGATGTAAAAATACTTTCATATTCTTTCTTGTTTATCTTTTTTCCCTGGGCATTGCAAAAAAATAAAATCTTTTTGCATGGTTTATGTTGGTCCCAAACTTGGGTTATAAAAACTATAACTATAAAAAAAATATACAATGTGTATTTCTAGGAGTAATAACATCACAAAGAACACAAAAAGGGTCTCACATTTACACAGCTTAAATTGTCTTCCTCCAGAATGAATGCACAACTGATTACTTTTCCTTTTTTTTTGTAAACCTCCTGCAACACTGAGTAGCACTCCATATTTCAGGTCTCTTTGATATATGATACTATTCATTCTGAAGACCTGTGAGATACCTTTCTGCATTGTGAAGTCTCATGTAAATGATCACGTTTCCTTTAAGGTTGAAACTCTTCCCACACTGGGGGCAAGTGAAAAGTTTATCTCCAGTGTGAACCTCAAGATTTGCTTAGTTTCTGCAAGCCTTTCCACAGTGATTTAAGACTTCTCTCCAATGAGAGTTATTACATGATTCGTAAGTGTTTCCTGTCTGTGAATCTCATACCACTTTGATGACAGTTTCTTGAGTGTATCCTCAAGTATTGAGCTATAGGAAAGAGGCTATATTATAACTTCTGCCGAACCTTCCACATTGTAGGCAGGTAAAAGGTCTCTCCAGTATGACTTCTCATATGAACTTTAAGGTTTCTATGTTGATTAAAACTTTTTCTCTCTGGTGTGAATTCTCATGTGCATGTTAAGCATCTCTCTTTTTGAGTGAAACTTTTTCCACACTGTTGACAGTTGAAAGGGCTCTCTCCAGTATGAGCTCTCACATGGACTTTAAGGTTTCCATGTTGATCAAAACTCTTTCCACAATGTCGGCATGTGTACAGCTTTTCTCCAGTGTGAATTCTCATATTGACTTCCATGACCATGGCTTCCATGCTCATCATATTGGTTTCCATGCTGAATGAAACTCCTTTCACACTGAGGGCATATGTATGGCTTCCCCTCCAGTGTGAGATCTCATGTGCCTGTTAAGGCTTCCTTTCTGAGTGAAATTCTTTTCACACTGTTGGCAGGTGAAAGGGCTTTCTCCAGAGTGAATTCTCATGTGGTCATTAAGATTTCCTTTTCGGTTGAAACTTTCCACACTGATGACAGGTAAAAGGGCTTTCTCCTGTATGAATTCTCATGTTGACTTTAAGGTTTCCATGATGATAAAAACTTTTGCCACACTGAGGGCAGGTGTAAGGCTTCTCTCCGGTGTGAACTGTCATGTGCCTGTTAAGGTTTGTTTTTTTATTGAAACTTTTTCCACACTGAAGGCAGGTGAAAGGGCTTTCTCCAGTGTGTACTCTCGTGTAAACATTAAGGTTTCCTTTTCGCTTGAATCTTTTTCCACACTGTTGGCAGGTAAAAGGGCTTTCTCCTGTATGAATTTTCATGTGGACATTAAGGTTTCCATGTTGATGAAAACCCTTTCCACACTGAGGGCATGAATATGTTTTGTCTCCAGAGTGAATTCTCATGTGTACTTCAAGCTTTTCATTTTGATCAAAACTCTTTCCACACTGTTGGCAGGTGAAAGGGTTTTCTCCAGTGTGAATTCTTATGTGTAATTTAAGATTTTCATTTTGATCAAAACTCTTTCAACACTGTTGGCAGGTGAAAGGGTTTTCTCCAGAGTGAATTCTCATGTGTACTTCAAGCTTTTCATTTTGAACAAAACTCTTTCCACACTGTTTGCAGGTGAAAGGGTTTTCTCCAGAGTGAATTCTCATGTGTACTTTAAGCTTTTCATTTTGATCAAAACACTTTCCACACTGATGGCATGTGAAATAATTTTCCCTAATGTGAATTTTCATGTGGACTTTAAGGTTTACATGTTGATGAAAACTCTTTCCACACTGAGAGCAAGTGTAAGGCTTCTCTCCAGTATGAATTCTCATGTGCCTGTTAAGGTTTGTTTTTTGATTGAAACTTTTTCCACACTGTAGGCAAGTGTAGGCAAGGCTTTTACCTGTATGAATTCTCATGTGTACTTCAAGCTTTTCATTTTGATCAAAGCTCTTTCCACACTGATGGCATGTGTAAGGCTTTTCTCTAGTATGACTTCTCAAGTGCCTATTGAGAACCACTTTTTGAGTGAAACTTACTCCACACTGTTGGCAGACGTATGGCTTCTCTCCAGTGTGAATTCTCATGTGCCTGTTAAGGCTTCCTTTTTGAGTGAAACTTACTCCACACTGCTGGCAGGTGAAAGGGCTTTCTCCAGTGTGTACTCTCATATGGTAATGAAGGTTTACTTTGCGGTTAAAATGTTTTCCACTCTGTTGGCAGGCAAAAGGGCTTTCACGTGTATGAACTTTCATGTGTACTTGAAGCTTATCATTTTGATCAAAGCTCTTTCCACACTGAGGGCATGTGTACGGCTTCTCCCCAGTATGAACTTTCATGTCCCTATTGAGAATACCTTCTTGAGTGAAACTTACTCCACACTGTTGGCTGGTGAAAGGGTTTTCTCCAGAGTGAATTCTCATGTGGACTTTAAGGTTTCCTTTTCGGTTGAAACTTTTTCCACACTGATGACAGGTAAAAGGGCTTTCTCCTGTATGAATTTTCATGTGGAGTTTAAGGTTTACATGTTGATGAAAACTCCGCCCACACTGAGAGCATGTGTAAGAAGGCTTCTCTCCAGTATGAATTCTCATGTGCCTGTTAAGGTTTGTTTTTTGATTGAAACTTTTTCCACACTGTAGGCAAGTGAAAGGGCTTTTACCTGTATGAATTCTCGTGTGGTACTTAAGGTTTCCTTTTCGACTGAAACTTTTTCCACACTGTTGGCAGGTAAAAGGATTTTCTTCTCTATGAATTTTCATGTGAATTTTAAAAATTCCATGTTGATCAAAACACTTTCCACACTCAGGGCATGAGTAAAGATTATGTCCATTGTGAATTCTCATATGCCTGTTAAGGCTTCCTTTTTGAGTGAAACTTGCCCCACACTGTTGGCAAGTGTAAGGCTTCTTTCCAGTGTGAATTCTCATGTGGGCTTTAAGGTTTCCATGTAGAGTGAAATGCTTTCCACACTGAAAGCAGGTTAAATAACTTCTAGTTCCTATTGCTTTTTTAACTCTTTTTCGTGAGGAAGCTTTTTTAGTCTGTGAGCAATTGAAAGACTTTTCTTCAGTTATAAAATCATGATGGTTCTCATGCTGATCCTTCTCTTCCATTTCATTCAGAACTTCATTCTCCACTTTAATTGCTGTCAGGTCTAATGCTAAAAAACAGACAAAAACATGTAAAAACATTAAAACCAACAAAATTTGTACAACCTCATATTCACTTAGCTACTGAAAGAGGTATTGCATGTAATCTCAGACAATCTTTTAAATTTTGTTTCAGCATTTTTTAACTGATCGGTATTGGCTAGCCTAAGCTTGATCCTCTTTGATTCCATTTCTAGCTTGTACTTATTTGAACAATGCCTGAAACTTGTTATTATTAGCACTTCCTTTGTCTGTTTGCCTCTTTAAGAAGAATCGCTTTATGTATTCCCTAAGTGTAAGTCGCTTTGGATAAGAGCATCTGCAAAATGTAAATATGATCCTTTATTTCACAACAGATGTCACGCAAGTGTCATGCAGTAGGTGGCAGTATGCACCTCCAAGCAGGTTTGTCAATGACAATTAAAAGGAAAACAAGATACTTAAGAACTAGTGAGGTCTATTCTAGCGTATTTAAGCTTCAGTGGTTTTCATGGATTTGGGGTATTTTATAATAATGGATATTTATACAAGAAATACTAAGTAAGTGCAGTGATTAGCTACTTATAAAGGCTGTAAATAGCATGTTTCAACAACATTACATGATCAAAACCCACATCAGATCACAATCAGAAGTATAAACTTGGTAAGAGTGTAGTATAAATATTATGAATTGTCTTATATCCAGGGCTGGGCGGTATGATGTATCTACCATGAATTAAGGTATGTATCATTAGAGATTTTGCTATATTGTTTATTTCGTGGAATGCCAATATATCTATTGATAATGTAGCACAGTGCAGTATTACTTTAAAAGTTATATAAACCTAAGTGAAAGAAACATGAATGAATGAGAAAAACAGTGTGCCGTGCTTAGGGCTGGGTATAGAGTTCTTTTTAGGGACAAACCAAATTGCCTAAATACCATCAAGTATTGCATTTTTTTTTTGTCATTTTGTACTAAATTTCAATACCTAAGTGGGTAATCTCATCAATATCAGTGAGCCAATAAGCATGCAGCATGCTTGATGTGCCTAAATCAAGTGCTAGTGATTGGCTCTGGTGAGGCATAAAGGAAAAACACTAGGTTACAGCCAGAGACCTGGCTCACACGTGAGGCTGTAAGCAGGGTGCAAGCATCACAGTTGCGCATGCGCCGGTTCTGTAATCAGTAGTAAATCTCCATCATGTGCTTTCAGATGGAGCAGCATTTACTACACAGAGCCGTAGTTCATGGACAAGCTACTCAAAAAAATTGCAGATGATATAATCGATATTATGAAATCGCACTGCGATAATGAAATTTGTTTGCGTAGTGAACTACGGCTCTGTGTAGTAAATGCTGCTCCATCTGAAAGCACGTGAAAATACCACATTTAATAACATGGTTTTACTCAACTTACTTCATAATGTATGCAACATATTTCATAGTATTCCAAGCAGTGATAAAGGCATTGCATTATTATAGACTGTTTCAATGGCAACAACATAAACGTTACTGCGCATGCGCGTGTTTGTCGCCCTAACTTAACTTCCGGTAGACATCCAAATAGAATCAAAAACAACAGCTAAGTCCCTCTGGAGTAGATTATTTTTTGATAACAAGCAAAATATGTTTGCTGCATAAATCAGACGGACTGAGATGCAGCGATAACTACTTGGATGGACTTATTACAAATGCAAATTCATTCTCTGCCAGCAGGAGGCGCTTTAAAGCGGGGGAACTAACCTTAGAGGTTTCCCCGGTAACAGCTGTTCGGCTGTAAACTGAGCTTACAAACACTGCTTTATCAGGCATATAACATGCACGATGAAATGAAAAGGACATCGAACATTTTCTAAAGACAGTGTTCCTTCAGAAATACAGTGATCTAAAAACACCCGCACCTCGTTTTGATTTTTAAACGTGCATTATGTGCTCATGTTTATTCAACGAAGCCTTTTGGAAAATCGGTCAGTTTTGATATCATGGCGGGTCGCCACAAATAAATAAATGTATGTGAAACACATCCCACAGCACAACCACCTGAACCCAACTTCATTACTCATCACTTTAACATTAACTGCGTTTGTAGCCGGCGACACTAACCAGACCGATAAACAAGCACAGACCGGAAGTTAACTTCGGGCCGGGCCGGGCGCGTGCACCTGATGAAACCGTCTATATACTTTGAGGAAAAGTATATTAAGAAACTCCGATAAATCATATACAGGTGCATCTCAAAAAATTTAAATATCATGAAAAAGTTAGAAAAAGTGAAAGTTTTTTGTAACATTTTAAAAAGTGAAACTTTCATATATTCTAGATTCATTACATGTAAAGTAAAACACTCAAGTTTTTTGTTTTAATTTTGACTAGATCTTACAGCTCATGAAAGTCAAAAATGCAGTATCTCTAAGTATTAGACTATTTCCTAAGATCAATCAAAAAAATGATTTCCAAAACAGAAAAGTTCAAGTTCTTTAAAGTATGTTCATTTATGCACTCAATACTTGGTCGGGGCTCCTTTAGCACAAACTCCAGCATCAGTGAGGTGTGGCATGGAAGCGATCAGCCTTGTGGCACTATTGAGCCTTCAGGTCGTCTGTATTGTCAGATCGACTGTTTCTCATCTTTCTCTTGAAAATATCCCATAGATTCCATATGAGGGTTCAGGTCAGGCATGTTGGCTGGCCAATCAAGCACAATAATATCATGGTCAGCAAACCACTTGGAAGTGGTTTTGGCAGTGTGGGCAGGTTCTAAAGTCCTGCCGGAAAAGGAAATCAGCATCTCCATAAAGCTTGTCAGCAGAAGGAAGCATAAAGTGCTCCAAAATCTCCTGGTAGACAGCTGCGTTGACTTTGGACTTGATAAAACACAATGGACCAACACCAGCAGACCGTCACGGCACCCCATATCATCACTGACCTCGGACACTTCACACTGGGCTTCAAGCAGCTTGGATTCTGTGCCTCTCCAGTCTTCCTCCAGACCTTGATTTCCAAATAAAATGCAAAATTTACTTTTATCTGAAAAAACGACTTTGGACCACTGAGTAGCAGTCCAGTTCTTTTTCTCCACAGCCCAGGTAAGATGCTTCTGACGTTGTCTCTGGTTCAGAAGTGGCTTGGTAGCCCTTTTCCTGAAGACGTCTGAGCGTGGTGACTCTTGATGCACTGACTCCAGCTTCAGTCCACTCCTTGTGAAGCTCTCCCAAATGTTTGAATCGGCTTTGCTTGACAGTATTCTCAAGCTTGCAGTCATCCCTGTTGCTTGTGCAGCTTTTCCTACCCAATTTCTTGCTTCCAGTCAACTTCGCATTTAAAGCAGCTTGACCTTAAAATAATGTCTCTAAAATTATTTCAGAGGTAGAACAACTGGACAAATTCTACTGCTGCTGCTACCGGAGCAGCCTAATAGCAGCTAAAAGCACACTCTAAGTTTGACGTTCGGGTAGGTACACACAGGGTAGGCTGTGTGTACCACACTCTAAAGGCCAATTCACACCGCACAGACAAATGCCAACAAACTCCAACAAACTAGTCTGTTGGAGTTTGTTGGATCAGTGTGTTACCCCTGTTGGCGTTGGTTGGAGTTTGTTTTCACCCGACTGAACATGCTTATAGATATAGAGTTGGTCGGTGTCTGTTGGTGCAGTGTGAACATGACAGTTATTTTTCATAAGATTCTAAATCCAACACCCAACTTGAGCCAACTAGTTTGTTGGAGTTTGTTGGCGTTTGTCTGTGCGGTGTGAATTGGCATTTAGTTTGACGTTCGGGTAGGTACACACAGCCCTGCCCATCCCATGCCAGCTGCGACCTGCTTTACGGCTTATGGCGCATATTTTACTCGTCATATTTTACACTCGGTGGCGTGAGCTGAAAGAGGCAACGTGTTGTAAAACGGATGGAGCACTAGCCTTCCTGCTACTGGATTTGTAAGTCTAATATGTACATTTTTGCCCACGGGGAAGCTTATACAGCGACAGTATTTACGACACCGGTAACAGACAATTGCGCTTATCAAACACATAGGGGAACTGTCAGCAAATGTTACATAGTGCTGCTTTAATATGCTTTGATACAGCACTCTGTGAACAGTCACCCCTTTCAGTAATGACCCTCTGTGACTTACCCTCTTTGTGGAGGGTGTCGGTGTCTGTGTCAATGATTGTCTTCTGGACCACTGCCAAGTCAGCAGTCTTCCCCATTATTGTGGAGATATCCGGAATTTATACTGTAGGGATGGTCATTTAATTGAACTCAAATGTAAATATTCTAATATTTTGAGATACTGGATTTTTGACTTTCATGAGCTGTAAGCTCTAATCATCAAAATTAAAACAAAAAAAACTTTAAAAATATTTTTTTACTTTACATGTAATGAATCTAGAATATATGAATTTTTTTGAAATAAGTTACAAAAAAATAACTTTCACGATATTCTAATTTTTGAAGATGCACCTGTATTGTCGTAGTCCTGTGTTTATTAGTCATGTTGAATCAATGAAAGCAGTTAAATCTTGTTTATTCAGCTACCGCTATAGGGATTTCCTGGATTCCTTCTGCGAGGCGTATTTGGAGTTTCTGCGCGAGAGCGCCCTCTGGCATTCGGATGGAGATTTACTACTGATCACAGAACCGTGCTTCACTGACAAGATGCACGCATGAATATCGCAGCTTTTGCCTAATATCGATTGCAATATAATTTCGATATATCGTGCAGCACTAATCCATACTGGCGTTTCCACTGCGTTTCAGAAGACAACTCAGGCCACACTACACGACCGAAAACGCATGTTGCATATCCATTCATGCACACTATAGCATCATGCTACATAAGACAATTTATAAGATTTATACTACGCATTTACTAAAAACTCACTTTAAACCACCATCGAGTGTTTGTAATAACTTCCGATTGAGATCTTTTGTCCATACAATGTTGCTGAAATTTTATTTGTAGCCTTTTATATCAAGCTGATTGTTATACTTGTCTAGCATTTCTCATTTAAACACCCTGTATTATGAAAATAGGCAGAATCACACGAAAATCACATACAAATCACTTACTATTGTAATCGTGTTTATTAGCTTCATGTTTCGTCTGTAGAAAGGTTTTCTTATGAACAGAACTGAAGGTGGAAGTGTGGAGACAGGGCGGGTTATGAACACATAATATGAGTTATAATTTGAACAATGTAATCTTGGTCAAATTGATTTCATAAAATTGGTATCGAAAAAAGTATTGTTTTCAAGGTATTGGTATTGATATCGAAAAAAAAAAAATATCCAGCCCTACCTGTGACTAAGCGACTAATAAAATTGATCGACTAAGCCTTATCTTGTAGACTAACATTTAGTCGACTGTTAGGGGGCAGCCCTAGTGTTACAGTCTGTTTTAAAAGCACTGTTTCTTTCCGCTTTTTGCGCATAAATATTATTTTGAACATTTATGAAACTCTTCATATTGTTTAATGAAGGAAAACATCGATTTATCGCCCAGCCCTTCTGAAGAATAGTTTTAAAAACAAATATTATGCATTTACATGATTATTTGTATTGTTTTTTGTTGTTAGTTTTTATATTGTTCTTGGTGCTAGCATTCATAATTGTATTTTGTGTTTGACTCCGAGAGTAAGGAAGTTTTTAACTAATTTTATTTAACCTTTATTTAACCAGGCAAGTTAATTAAGAACAAGTTCTTATTTTCAATAACAGCCTGGCAATTAAATTTTGATCTCTGTTAACAGATTGAAACAACTCTATTGGCTTTTTATTTTTGTATTTCTATGATTGAATAGCATCAATAAAAAGAGGTAAACTAAAAAAAAATATTTTAACCAGTGGTTCTTCAGATCTTTTTTTGGATGTTCATGTAACAACGTTTTCCCTCCCAGTCAAGAAAACAGCATTTCCTCACTACACGTAGGGGTTTAACCGTACACAAACATGATGGTTCGGTACATACCTCGGTTTCGACTGAAAAGTATAGTTTCAGTACAGCATTTTTTTAATTAAACAATGGTTTACTAAACAAATTGCTTTTCTTTAAATAAATTCAATTACAATTTTCTTAAGGATAAAAAAATCTACCACAGCTTTTGCTCTAAACTATAGGGAGCCCTTTTACATTACTATAAGGATACAATTAACAACAGAGCCCAAACATAAATTCTATTTATTTGTAACTATAATAACCAACATTCAAATAAAAAGTGTGTAGCCTATGCAAACATGTAAATTGCACAATGTCGTTTTTGAATTAACTTCTAAATCAGAGGTCTCAAACTCAATTCCTGGAGGGCCACAGCTCTGCACAGTTTAGCTCCAACCCTAGTCAAACACAACTGATCCAGCTAATCAAGGTCTTCAGGATCATTGATTATAAATCAGCATACTGGAATGATTTCTGAATATCATGTGACACTGAAGACTGGAGTAATGATGCTGAAAATACAGCTTTGATCACAGAAATAAATTATATTTTGAAGTATATTAAAATCAGAATGTATCAATGACAAAGGGTTCTAAAAATATGTCTTATAAAAAAGTGTTCCTGTGGCTCAATTTAGCCGAGTCAGTGGGTAAGATCTGACTGAATCTGATTCAAACCCATGTTAAATTTTAAAGATAATTTACCTATTTTAAAAACTAATTTAACAATCAAATTTCCTTTTTCAAACAGTCTCATTTATTTGGTAACACTTTACTTGAAGGGATGTGCATAAGACTGACATGACACCTTCATAATCATGACATGACATTTGTCATTGTGTCATTCGCTCAGTTATGTCATTTTTAATGCAAAGATGACATTATTTGACCGAACCCTTCCCATACCCCTAACCCTAGCCCATAACAAAGACATCTCAAACAATGTCATCTTTGCATTAAAAATTACAACAACAAAAAATTACTGAGCCAATGACACAATGACAGTTGTCATAAACATGCATAAAAAACCTTCATATTCATGACATGTGTCATGTCATGATTATGAAGGTGTCATGTCAGTCTTATGCACACTCCTTCAAGTAAACTGTAACCAATTATTTTCTTAAAGCTAACACTCAGGTGGGATATGGCCTGGGAGAAAAAACTGTTTTTGTGTCTGGCTGTTTTGGTGCTAAGTGATCTGTAGCGCCGGCCAGAGGGCAACAGTTCAAAGAGAGAGTGAGCTGGGTGCGAGGAGCCCAGAGTGACTTTCTTAGCCCTTTTCCTCACTCTGGAGGACTTGTTTACATTTCTAAAACAATGTGTTGAACACCAAAGTTGTAAACTTCCCAAAAACAGACTAAACGGAGAGTTAAATTAAATTAAATAAACTGAATTAGAATGACGAAATCAATGTCACTGAAACTAATGAACATTTTAGTCAAAAGATTCTTGGCGTGGTAGTTTTTCTGCCATGTTGAACAGGCCATTTTCAGGTGGAAAGATATATTTGATTATAATGTGAAGAAAAGTAGGGCTGGGCGATATGGGCAAAAATTCATATCTCAGTTTTTTGGGGCCGATTTGCAATATACGGTATATATCGTCTCAGGTTACGTATGTAACCATGGTTCCCTGAGAGTAGGGAACGAGACACTGCGTCCTCTAGGGGTCGCTATGGGGAACGCCGTCAGCGTGACCCGTGTCTGAAGCATACATACAAAAACACCACTTGTTGGCCGGCAACAGCCTATGACGTCACTACTGGCACGAACCACAGTATAAAGGGGCGCCGGGAAAATACGTCATCCACTTCTTCGTCTGAAGCTTGCGTCCGAAGCATGGCACCGCGCCTAGAGGACGCAGTGTCTCGTTCCCTACTCTCAGGGAACCATGGTTACATACGTAACCTGAGACGTTCCCTTTCGAGGGAACTTCGAACTGCGTCCTCTAGGGGTCGCTATGGGGAACGGAATACCCACGCCACCATGCTGAGGGGAGTGCAAGCCAAGCACAAAAGGCGAGCACTAAGTACCAACTCTACCCGGCTACGGGAGTTGCCCCTGGGACGGTTAGACGGCTGTCAGTGACATTATCCCCTACAGCCAAAGACCCGAGCTACATACCCTGAAACTTACCTGTTAAGGGCCGGGACTCCCGGACCCAGGGTAGAGCTCGAAGGCTTAGAATCATAAGTAAAGATTCCTTTAAGGGGATACGGCCAAGTACCTAGGATAGTAGCTAGGTCCTGGCCTGTCACCCAGGGGCTACCGCTTGCTCTGCATGAGCTCAATGAGGGAACTGTCTCAACAGACCCTTGGTAGCAACACCCTGTTCAAGTCAGTATCACTATGATACATAGGTAGAGTGGGCCCAAGGAGAAACCGGGGCCTGCCAACTCAAAGAAAGGGCACGAAGCCGCAGCGCGTAATCCCTACCATACAGGATTTTTAGAAAGAATGCAAAACCACTTGATGTGCGATCTTACCACAATGTGGATTTTTAGAAAAGTGCCCAGAGACTAGCGTGCGCACTTACATAACATGGATTTTCTTTCCGTTCAAAGGAATCACAGAGGCTGTCATTACACAGCGAACAGCTTAACAGGGAGGCCGAGAGAGGCCTAACAACCTGAAGTTTGCTGATTCCGAGCTCTGGGGAGCGGAGAACCTAACTCTCAGCATGAGAGGGAACTCAGACGCTTCAGAAGGGAGTGGCATGCTCATATGTGACCCTCTACAGAGAGGGGAGCAATGCTAGCTCGACCAACCAGGAGAGCATAAGGCTGCTGTGACAGCTCTGGAGAGCGGAGAACTCAACTCTCAGCATGAGAGACTCAGACGCTCAGAAGGGAGCGGCATGCTCATAGGTGACCCTCTATGGTGAGGGGAGCAATGCTAGCTCGACCGACAAGGAGAGCAACCTAACAGGGAGGCAGAGAGAGGCCTAGCAACCTGAGGTCGCTGAATCACAGCGCTCGTGATCTAATTTGTCTTTCAAACCCAGAGCATTGGGAGAAATAGGTAGAGTGGGGCCCAAGGCGAAACCGGGGCCTGATCAACTCAAAGAAAGGCATGAAGCCGCAGCGCGTAACCCTTACCGTACAGGATTTTAGAAAGAACGCAAAACACTTGATGTGCGATCTTACCACAACGTGGATTTTTAGAAAGTGCACAGAGACTTAGCGTGCGCACTTACCATAACATGGATTTAAACTGTTCTAGGGAGCCGCAAAGTGAGCAACTTAACAGGGAGGCCTAAAGAGGCCTAACAACCTGAAGCTGCTGACTGACAGCTCTGGAGAGCGGAGTCACAGTGCTCGGAAGGGAATAGCGTTGCTCATAGGTGACCCTCTATGGTGAGGGGAGCGATGCTAGCTCGACCATAAGGAGAGCACCTCCAAATCACAGAGCTCTGGGAAGCGGAGGACCCAACTCTCAGAATGAGAGGGAACTCAGACACTCGGAAGGGAGCGGCATGCTCAAAGGTGACCCTCTATAGTGAGGGGAGCAATGCTAGCTCGACCATAGGAGAGCAACCTAGCAGGGAGACATAAAGAAGCCTAACAACCTGAGGCTACTGTGACAGCTCAGAAGGGAGTGGCATGCTCATAGGTGACCCTCTATAGTGAGGGGAGCAATACTAGCTCGACCAGCCAAGAGTGAGGCTGCTGTGACCGCACCGGAGAGCGGAGAACCCAACTCTAACATTTACAGGGAACTCAGACGCTCCGAAGGGAGTGCTCGACCGACAAGGAGAGCAACCTAACAGGGAGGCAGAGAGAGGCCTATCAACCTGAGGCTGCTGCATCACAGCCTTCGGAAGGGAGCAAAGTGCTCATAGGTGACCCTCTCGATGAGGGGAGCAATACTGGCTCGACCGACCCGGAGAGCACCTGAGGCCGCTGAATCACAGCCCTTGGAAGGGAGCGGCATGTTCATAGGCGACCCTCTATGGTGAGGGGAACAATGCTAGCTCGACCGTACCGGGAGAGCAACGTCTAAATCACAGAGCTCCGGGCAGCGGAGAGCTCCACTCTCAGCATTAGAGGGAACTCAACCGCTCAGAAGGGAGCTCATAGGTGACCCTCTATGGTGAGGGGAGCAATGCTAGCTCGACCAACCAGGAGAGCTTAAGGCTGCTGTGACAGCTCCGGAGAGCGGAGAACTCAACTCTCCACATGAGAGACTCAGATGCTCAGAAGGGAGCGGCATGCTCATAGGTGACCCTCTATGGTGAGGGGAGCAATGCTAGCTCGACCGACAAGGAGAGCAACCTACCTGAGGTCGCTGAATCACAGCGCTCGGCAGGGAGCAGTGTGCTCATAAACGACCCTCTACGATGAGGGGCTTTATGCTCTATACATAGGTAGAGTGGGGCCCAAGGTGAAAACCGGGGCCTGACCAACTCAAAGAAAGGGCACGAAGCCGCAGCTCGTAACTCCTACCGTACAGGATTTTTAGAAAAGAACGCAAAACACTTGATGTGCGATCTTACCACAACGTGGGTTTTAGAAAAGTGCACAGAGACTTAGCGTGCACACTTACCATATGCTGTCAGAGCTCTGGGGAGCGGAGAACTTAACTCTCAGCATGAGAGGGAACTCAATCGCTCAAAAGGGAGCGGCATGCTCATAGGTGACCCTCTATGGTGAGGGGAGCAATGCTGGCTCGACCAACCAGGAGAGCATGAGGCTACTGTGACAGCTCCGGAGAGTGGGGAACTCAAATCTCAGCATGAGAGAGAACTCAACCGCTCAGAAGGGAGCAGCATGCTCATAGGTGACCCTCTATGGTGAGGGGACTGAAACCTCAGTAGCCCTCCAGTAGCCACAATCCTAGCAGGGGAACACTCTAGGCAAGGGCTCAGGGAGATGCTACTTAAAACCCCCGAGAGGGGAGCAGTCCCTGAGCTAGTATATAGATATCCTCAGATAGCCATGCACCTTCCTCAAAAGGCGGTGTCCCCTGTCCAGAATGATATTTTAAAAAGACCCTGGAATTGCAGTGCTGGGGACCGGCTGACCAAGGAGGCTCCACAGAGACCTACGACTGGGCCACACGATCCAGGGGTCTCATCCCAGCCTGGATCTAGTATCGACGAGTGAGGTCATCACTGCACTGAATCGAAACAAAAACCGACAGGTTTCCCAGAAATACTGCACAGAATGGTTACACAATACCAGTTTTCCCGTAGAACTGGATCGTACTCACCCATCCATGGTTCCTGCGCATGAGACCAGTCCCGGAGGTCAAGTCCGAAGAGTCGAGTCCGGACCATCAGTAAGGTAGTTTCTATGAAACATAGAACTTAACCAAACATCATAAGTCCAGCATAGAAACTGCAATGCGTTTCAAGCGCAGATTCTAGGTTCCCACCTAACCCCGGTCAGGTGGAGTAACCCATGGTTGCAGGGGAATTTAGAGAGGGGAAGATGAGGGCTGATGACAGTGCCCCCCCGAGGGAAAGGAGTAGATGTTTCACTCACCTTGTCCGGACGAGAGCGTTGCGAACGCTTCGTCTGGATCACCTCCTTCTCAGGTCTTGCCTACCTCACTTTAACCCGCGCCTCCATCTAGCCCTACCCGCAGGGGGGGAGGGGCACGAGCCGCGACACTAGCCTTCTGTGCCCATCTCTGTCCCCAGACGGAGATGGGCCAGGACCCCTGTATTGTTCGGGCTCAGACCTGGACCTTCATCAGGTGACAAGCCCTGACCCTTATCCAGGTCTTTCAGCAGATCAGCCTGGTATGCCTGAAGCACCGCCATCGTGTGCAACGAAGTAACAGCCTGACCTGCTGCTGCGTATTTTTGAAGGGGCTTAGATGGCAAGGAGGGAGCCTGGAGAGAGGATGTCTCGCCCACAGAGAGATAGCTGGCTAGTGTCTCTTCCACAGGGGGCATCCCTCATAGCCGTTTCCACGCATCCCCTTAAAGTCAGCATAACTGGTATGCTGAAACCTATGGATGCGAGAGGAAAACAGGTTTTAAGAAAAAAAAACAAAAAAAAACGTTTTTTTGGCGCCGCAGGGGTTTTTTTTTACCCCGCGGCGCCATCTTGGACCGCTTCCACGGCAAGTAAAGCCTCGCCGTGGCGCGTTCCATAACCTCCAACAACTCGTCATACGCAGGGCAGGAGAATTGAGTGGCTCAGCCTCAGCTTCCTCCACTCCCGCTCCTTCATCTCTGCTTTCCTGGGCATAACCCAGCAGAGCACTAGCAGCTGGATCAAATGATGTCATTTAGATTGCATCATCATCATCCAGCCGCTCACCCTCGTTCGGGGCCGACGAGCGCGAGAGGGAAAGCCCCTTCTCTAACTCATCAGCCAGCTCCGCCTGCGAGCCCCACAAGTTCAATCCCCTCCGTGCCTCGGCAACCGTGGGTCTTGACCAGCGGGAAGCAGACGGCTGCCCCTCCTTCCTCGAAAAGAGAGACAGACGAGAGCAGAGCTTTCTCATAGAGAAAAAACTTACAGTGCACGCAGATTGCTCCCTCGAGAACATTGCGTGCGTGCTCCTCGCCCAAACAAAAGACGCAAAGATCGTGTGTGTCATCAGGTGTCAAATAACGTTTATGACACAGATGCACACATCTCTTAAAAGCCTTGCTAGTGCTCGCCATAGTAAGAGTAGAAATCGTTCTTACCAGTACAATGCACACTTCAAACAGAACAGTCATTGAAGACGAAGAAGTGGATGACGTATTTTCCCGGCGCCCCTTTATACTGTGGTTCGCGCCAGTAGTGACGTCATAGGCTGTTGCCGGCCAACAAGTGGTGTTTTTGTATGTATGCTTCAGACACGGGTCACGCTGACGGCGTTCCCCATAGCGACCCCTAGAGGACGCAGTTCGAAGTTCCCTCGAAAGGGAACTCTGTATTTCCTTTTTTTTTATCTGGATTTTTTTTATCTGGATTTAATATACAGTACATATTTTTTACTTATAAGTTTACTTAACTTACATTTTATTTAAACAATACATATTAAAGGCTATGAAAACTAATAAAGAGAATGTAACAATGTAAGCCTATATATGTTCAAAAAGGGTCAAAATCACATTTCATTCTAACATTGTAACATTGCAATCTAAAAACAAAAATAATGCTTTTAAAGCAGAAGTTAAATTCACTAAACTAAAATTGAAAAGAAATAAGAACAAAAGCACAGACTTGTATTAGGCTATTTTGATTACCCCATTACAGTCACTTTACAGTTAATGCTATCATAAAAATACACTTACTTGTAGATTTTAAAATCACTACAAATGTTTCGGTGAAATATATATTTTAGTCAGAATTATTGTGCTCCTATTTCATTGCGATCTTGTCTGTGTCTTCTGCTATATGTTTCAGATGCGCTCGTATCAAACTACTGTATATCGATATAAACGGTATTGCCTCATACCGTATATCGCTTATAAAGAATACATCAATATATCGTAAAAACTCGATATACGGCTCAGCCCTAAAGAAAAGCATCTTATGGTTCTTATTAGAGATGGATCTGGTGCACTTGTACACTATTAATGTTAATGATTTTCTAACTCAGATTATGGTCAAGATTGCATCGGTGGATGTGTTCAGGGAGATTAGCTGTTAAAACACAACGTTTAACTTCAGACTTCAATTCTGAACAAACTTGATGACTTTGTAAATAGTTAGAGAAGAAAAGATGGACATCAAACACTAAATGACTGAGGATCAGACACTACTAGACTTTCGTGTTAATCATAACTCATGCCAACATTTAAATGCATTGAGAATGAAAACCAACCTGTTAGTTCC